>JAVGWX010000011.1:8665839-8925839 GCA_036924085.1 Ariolimax columbianus | reverse complement strand
GACTCCACACCTGTACACAGTATTCCGATGTAGGTCTAACGAATGCTTTATACAGTTTAACTATCACTTCCTTGCTCCTATGTTTAATATTTCTTTTTAACATACCTACCATTGCAATAGGGGAAGCCGCGTAGCGCTGAGGTTAGCCCTCAAGCTTCGCATCAACGACTCCCTGGTCGACCCAGCCTTAAATGGGAACCGGTTCATCCGGCAAGTAAATGCGCTGATGGATAGGAGATGGCTACCGCCCTCATATAGCCGAGCCTTTCATTTGTGAGATCGCTAACACCTAACACATCTACGGAAGTAATGTTATTGGTTACTTTACTTTACTTTTACTTTTAACAATGCATTTGCCTTTTTCAATGCTACCTGAACTTGCTCACTCACCTTACCTGTATGATCTATTATATCCACTATGTCCTTTCCCTTATCTATTTTTCTAATATTGTTTTCTCACATTCTGTAATCATGTTCCATATTAGATCTACCCATGTGATGTCTGTACATTTATCTACATTAAACTCCATTTGCTAGATTACAGACCATTCTCGAATTTTATCTAAGTCCGACCTCAATATATCCACTTTTACTTTAGATGAGAAACTACTGCATAGTTTTGTGTCATCAGCAAATTTTGCAATCATGGATCCCATATCAATGTCCAAACCGTTTATATCCAGAACAAAATCGGTAATAAAAACGAGCACAGCAGCACTCCACTTTTCACGTCACACCACTCAGAGTACTCCTTATTTATGTCCACCCTCTGCCTTCTTCCCGTTAACTAATTTTCAATCCATTTGGCAACTTCCCCACCTATTCCATGTAATTTTAACTTTCGAAATAATCTTTGATGAGGATCTCTATCAAAGGCCTTTGCAAAATCGAGATAAATAACGTCCACTTCTCGCCTCTGTAATTCTTAAATGCTGTACCGTGCAATCACAGAACATGGCTGAAATAACCATGCTGTTAAAAGTGTAGAATGTTGTCTCGTCGTATCGCACGTTTTGAAGTATGAACTTGATACGATTGAATGTGCACCATTTTGCTGGATGAGCCATCATGTTTTGGAGATTGTATTTTCTTAGCGCAAGTTCATGTACATTTACGAATTCACGTTGTCCACATCATTATTTCCTGACCCACTTGGGCAATATGTGTTCAGTATCTACTGGATTGTCTTTTTATTTCTTGTTAAGGCATGCTGCTGTGATTGCCTCGTGTTCCTTATGCATTTGTTAGTCGCTAAATCACTGTGTTTGAGGATGGCTTTGTCATCAGACAACCTTTGGTCAGGCATTCGACCTTCACTAAAACGTTTATAAAATAGTTCAGCTATCTTTCATGTTAGTGTTTCCCCTTCGGCCTGAATTACAACTGTGGTGAATACATCTAGTCCTGGTACTTTCCATGATTTTACATGTTTAATCGCATGTAACTTCTCATCTATTTCGATCTTCGGTATCTGTACATATTCCGCATTGGGTTGTTTTTGTTACCTACATTCTTTGGTGTGAAGAGGTCGGTTTAATGTTTAGTGCACATTAACATTGGGATATTTTTATGTAATAGTGAATTTACTTTTTTTGTATGTGCATTATGCAATGACAGGTCAGTAAGTAGGTCACAAACTAATATGGGATAGATACATAATGTAGTTAGTAGTTTTTTAAGGAGTGGCAGCAACATCCAGCTTTGTGATTATAGCAGATATAGGAAACTATGAGCCGAATTCCCGTGTGGAGCTCAGATATGAAATGATGGCCGTTCTCATAGTGTGTACAATCACAAAACAACGTGCTGTGTAATTATGGGAGGGAACAGATTTGCTGCGAATGATATTCCTGAAAAAATTGTGACTGTTTATGGTGAGAAGAGTGTGTCGCGTAAATCGGCGCATAGCTACGTCAGTATATTGTCTTAAGAACGATACACAATTGCTGGTTAATCCCAACCTGGTCATCCTGTACATATTGCAGCAGGACCATCTGTGCAGCGGGTTGAGGAGCCGATTCCAGCTGATAGGCGAATCACTGAAAATGGGTGTTCCCATAGTTTAGTTGACAGCACACAGCATGATCAACTGAACTTTCGATAAGTGTGCTCAAGGCGAATGCCGAAACAATACACTAACAAAACAAGCTGAATTGACATGTCATTGCGCCAATAAAGCGATGAGATATATATATTTATATTATTTGAACATGATGAGATATATATATTAATATTAGTTGAACTTATGATGAGATATATATATTTATATTATTTGAACATGATGAGATATATATATTAATATTAGTTGAACTTATGATGAGATATATATATTAATATTAGTTGAAATGATGAGATATAAATATTAATATTAGTTGAAATGATGAGATATATATATATTAATATTAGTTGAACTTGTGATGAGATATATATATAAATATTAGTTGAACTTATGATGAGATATATATATTAATATAAGTTGAACTTATGATGAGATATATATATTTATATTATTTGAACATGATGAGATATATATATTAATATTAGTTGAACTTATGATGAGATATATATATTAATATAAGTTGAACTTATGATGAGATATATATATTTATATTATTTGAACATGATGAGATATATATATTAATATTAGTTGAACTTATGATGAGATATAAATATTAATATTAGTTTAACTTATGATGAGATATATATATTAATATTAGTTGAACTTATGATGAGATATATATATTAATATTAGTTGAACATGATGAGATATATATATTAATATTAGTTGAACATGATGAGATATATATATTAATATTAGTTGAACTTATGATGAGATATAAATATTAATATTAGTTTAACTTATGATGAGATATATATATTAATATTAGTTGAACTTATGATGAGATATATATATTAATATTAGTTGAACATGATGAGATATATATATTAATATTAGTTGAACATGATGAGATATATATATTAATATTAGTTGAACATGATGAGATATATATATTAATATTAGTTGAACTTATGATGAGAAATGAGGGATAGTGCAAGTGGAACAATAATTTATTTTCAAGTTTTAATCTCATTTCGTTTCTTTAAAAAAAAAATGCGTGGCTTTTCGTCGTTTTTTCGTCAAAGATGGATTTGAGGGTGCTTTTGCAAGTGCAAAGAATAATACAGTTTAATTCCACAATATATTTTTATTTTATTTTTCCAGTTTGTACCGGAGCCTGGATGTTTTCACTGAGCTGGAGCGAGTACTCATTTGCACAGATGCGAGATACCTGTTAAAGTTGGCACCTGGTGGACTAAGAATTTTCAGAGTAACAGCGTTTGCAAGGCGTGTGTATTTATTCAAGATCAGCGCGCTTTGTCTCGTGACGGGTGTCATATTTTGTTTGCTTCGAACCAGTGATTTGATTTAGCAGTCTCTCTACCTGGAGTAACAAATTCAGTACCAATGATGTTTTTTTCCAAAGTTCGCATGTTTATGTTGTGGAATTGTGAGAGTTTCATCGAAGGTGCCGTTAAAGTAATTGATTAGCGCAGGATCTGACATTTTACTCGTGTCTATGTATGGTTTACCTTTGTGTCTGATGTGATGGAACTTTCTTGATTGCCATTAAATTTTACATCGAACCAGTTCATGGTCTGTGTCACAGTTTGTTCCTTGATATTAACATGTGAGGATCAGATTTGAGAAGAGACCTCAACAAATTCAGATCAAGCTGATGCCTGGGCGTGGATCGTGGTTGCATCCATAATACCTTTTGTTGGTGTTGGTCTGAACATAGGACTTGGTCACACAAAGTTCACGGTAGACACAGAGCTTTAAAAGTCGTTGCTCATTTTCATAAATGTTGCCTGCTCCAAAGTTACCAAAACAAGACGAAGTACGAATCGTGATAAGCGCCCAGTCTAGCAGTGACGTAGAGGAGTAGAACAAGATATTCCTGACCTGGTCTGCTTCTAATGACTGATATCTTGATTTTAATGACACGTTCCTCAGCGTAGCTGCGGGTCCCAACTTCGTCACCAGCTGACCCTGTCTTGGGCCACGGCAGTCCAATGCGTGGTAAGTGCTCCTCTATATGCATCTCGGATGTAGCAGCGTGAAGCAAGGGACTCTGAGCAACGCATTGGAAGTCTTCCCTGTGGTCTCTTCTTACCCCTGGGGTACCAGACTGCTGACGTTGTGCTCCATTGACCGTCATTTCGTCACAATATGTGACCTCCCTACCTACGTTTTGTCTTTTTTGCTTGGATCATCGCATCCTTCACCAGGAAATATCGCCTTATGTCACAATTGTGGAGACCTTGCATACGTTGGTTCCTTGGCGTGATTCCGACGTGTGTCCCCGTCTCGGCACCGTAACACATCGCAGGGAGTACAGTGGAATTGAAGAGAGAGGTTTGTAGGTCTTGGTCATGACAGCCGCCTAGGACCATGTTAATAGACGAGAAGGCTACCGAACCCGCGAGCCGACGTCTTGTCAGTTCAGGTTCCAGTTTATTCTCCATATTGAAAAGACTTCCAACATAAATGTCCTCGTTGACATCCTCTAATGGTACCTCGCCAAGGAAAACTGGATCACAAGGGGCAAAGCGATTGCGCAACACTTTGGTCTTCGATATATTCATCTCCAGACTTGCTTTCATGTCCTCTCCATCGAGTAGCTGCATCATTTGGTTGGCTTCTGCTGCGGGTTCTGTAATGAGCACTATGTCATCGGCAAATCGAAGATGATTGAGGCGTCTACTGCAAATAAGAATATCAACGGTGTCCCAGTTGGATCGACTAATGACTGATTCCAAACATGCAAAGAAGAGGTTCGGTGAGATAGGATCGCCCTGGTGTACCATTTTTGAATTGGTACCACAATTGGACGTTGGAAGGGACGAAATGTGGCAGTGCAGTTCGTATAACTGTTGGCCAAAACTCTAATGTAACGAGGATCTACACCTTGTTCCAACAGTGAACGCCAGACAAAGTGTGGTTCTACCGAGTCGAAAGCCTTTTTTTAATCGATGAAGGTGAATATCAAAGACGTCTGTAACTCTCGGGCTGCCTCAATAAGGCGGCAATAGGTTGAAATGTGGTCCATTGTGCTGTACGAACGCCGAAAGCTTGTGTGTTCCACTGGTTGCGATTCTTCGAGAGTGGTGCGGACTATGGCAAAGATGCATTTTGTAAACAGCTTGTAAGGGACCGAAAGGAGAGTAATTGGGCGATAGTTTACTAGATCCTCTTTGTCTCCTTTCTTGTGCAAGAGTGTTGTCCTCGAGTTGTCCAAAGGCAGCAGGTGTTCTTCCCGAATGAAGATAGCGTGTAAAATGTTGCGCTAGTTCTTGGTAAAGGGGTAGACCACAGCCCGGATGACCTTCGCAGTGATGCCATCTTCACCTGGGCATTTTCCAGGTAAGATTGACTCGACAGCACGGCGAATTTCTAAGGGTAAGAAGTCTGGAAGAGGGGGTAAAGTGGAATGGGAGGGCAATTGAAGGGGTTTCTGGTGATCTGGACAGTTTTGTATAGTATGCTTTCAGTATTAACTCCATGCCCAGCAGTGATGTTCTGCGAGATCCATTGGAAGCTTTCAGACAAGGAATGATTTGGCGGTGTTCAGGAAGGCTACGAGTAGCTAAATTAATGCTGCGCCGATATTCAGCAGACATTCACGGGCAAAGTTTCCATGATATTCTTTGAGCTTTTGCTTAAGGCTTGCGTGGTTGTTTTGAGAACGAGCCATCTTACGCCGCTCCTCTACCAAAGCTCGAGTGGCAGGTGAAATGCGATATGTGGTGTGAGTCGATGCTGAAAGACTGGCTACCTTTGAAATCGATATGATTGTTGCAATCAGATTTGCATAGTCAGCATCGATGTCGGTGTCGATAGAAGCTCCTAGTTGCATGCTAGCTGCGAGGGTGGTAGCAATTGAGAGGTCGATGAGCGTCTCTGGACCACGGTATGATTGCTGCTGATGAAACTATAAATGTTAGAGCAAAGTGGAAACGAGCACGGAAGAGGCGATGATCGCTTCTTGTGCAGAAGGAACCAATCACTGAGACATCAGTTGCCGAACTACGATTGGACACGACATGGTCAATTTCATGGGGATGTAATCCACTGGGTCCTATATGTGTACCTCTTGTGGATGGACTTCCGAAAAAAGCTGTTACAGGGAAACATTCAATTTGATTAACAGAAGGTGGTCAGTCTGTGACTTGCATCGTTCCTTGATGCTCCAGAGTGTGGCCCCAAATAGGTTTCACCATGTTGGCGAGGCCCTATTCTGGCTTTAAAGTCGCCGGTAATGATTTTGCAATAACTAATAACTGTGGCGTCGCCGGAGGACTTCATGAAGGTTGTCATATAAATCGGCATTCTCTTGTTTGTCTTTGTCTGCTGTTGGTGCATACACTTGAATCGTTGTCGAAGTTGTACGTAGCCAGATATGCTATGTACTTTACCTGAAGAGGGATGGCCCCAAAGGAACCTACGTCTGGTCGCAATTGGGCTCACATTTACGTGAATTTGACATGAAACCGTCAACGCAAACAAAGAAAGCGTCCATTGACTAATACATTTTCTTATAAAAAGTATATTGGCTTCAGGCCTGGAACACAAGGTAGAATCATACGTACTAACAATGATGACAAGCGCGACAGTAGTATGGATACGGAGACAGACAGACACACAGGGGACGGCGTGGGCTGATGGTTAAGCTGAAGGTGCTGGGTTCGATCCCTACCACAGCACCGGCCGTTACCCCGGGGAAACAAACCCTTAGACAATGCAGGAGGAAGAAGACCCTTACATAAAATGAATGCTGAAGTCGGATGCACTGGGTCGATAGGCGCCAAATAAAAACTACAGTGCAACTCACAACGCCTTGGGGAATAGGAAAAAAAGGCGAGCGCAAAAAAACCCCGAAAAATCAGACAGAGAGTGGGTGCAACACTGTGCATGGATTACATAGAAAATCAGAGAAACAAAATAGTTCGAACACAGGACAAGAATGAAACCAAAGTTACCAGCTGCTCGTATCTACAAACCCAGACACAAGGGTTGCAGGGCAGGAGGGAGTCCACGAAAAACGTGGATGGATGGTGTCAGTGAGACACTGAAGAAACACGGAAAGACAAAAATATCGACGACAAAGCTGGCACGCGACAGATAACTACACCTCCCCACGACGTATAAAAATACAAGTGGATAAAAGATAGTGATGCTCTGTTGATATTTAAAGCTTGAAGATATTACAGGAGATGTATATGGGACATTTTCAAATTTGCCGGGAAAATTCCGCTTAATCTGGGTTACACTCTAAGTGGCTACCCCTTCAAATAAACACATGTCTTTCGGTTACCCTCTAAGTGTCTACCCCTTCAAATAAACACATGTCCTTCGGTTACCCTCTAAGTGGCTACCCCTTCAAATAAACACATGTCCTTCGGTTACCCTCTAAGTGGCTACTCCTTCAAATGAACAATGTCCTTCGAAACTAGCATTATGATTGATTAAGTGCATGTTTCCTTATAAGGTGGTCAGTACAGGGGATTGAATAGTACCCGGTCTGTGTTTCAATAATTGGGGCAAAATAACATCAAGATAAAGATATGTATAATACAACATCAAGATAAAGATATGTATAAGACAACATAAAGATAAAGATATATATAAGACTTCATATCGTCATTACACTTAAAGTACGGTTCCCCATGAGGATCATCAATTTCAGTTTTCATCCTGGTGTTTCATTTTACTAGAACAGCGAAAGATCGATTGATTGATTGATTGATTGATTTTTTATTCCACTCCAAGTAAATCAAATGCTGATCATTAAAGCTGGGATAGTAACAAAAACTCGTTTTCCGAATATGTGCAGTGACAGCTTTAAAAAATATGATCTAATCATGATAGGGGTGCTATTCTAGTAGACAACTTTCTTTAATTGCATTTGACGACATGTTTAGTTGGTCCAATCAAATGAAGGCCAAAGATTTTAGTTCCATGTACGGCACATGTATTCAACCAATTCACGTCGAATTATTGTATCTTGAACCATTCGTTTCCGATCTATCCATCTCTTCCTTTTTTCTTGTGTTTGTCTCTAACTTTAACTCTAATCTCCCGTTGCATTTTGGTCTGTTTCTGCTTCTCGTCCTTAGATGATACAGAACAGTTTCTTGGAAGGTTATATAGGTGTTATCTGGTTAAACCTTGATACGACTATCGTAGAGCTTCTGATTAGTGTAGTAATAGAGTTCTCGCCTTTCAAGGGAAGGGTAGAGGTTCATATCCCGCTACCGGCTCCCGTCAGCTGTATAGGCGGTACGTTTTCAAATGTGTATTCGTCCTGCGGTTAAGGAAAGAAAGGCATCGAGAAAGGGAACTGTCCACTATACCTCACACAAGTTGTGACTTAACACAATGAAGTCTGATAACACTTCATCTTCGACGACAGTTTCTACTATGGGACTTATAAGATGATTATCATTAGGTGCCTTGCCGGTTGACGTTGGCGATCATGGACCTCCATCCACTACTATCACGTCTCGTTTACCAACTCTGTTGTTGATTGTCGCCCCTGCCATTCTCTCAGGCTGTCCAACATCTTTTTTCTCTGCCTTCCTCAGTCTCTCTTCTCTGCTATCTTTCCCGTTGTCACAGCGTGCTCCAAGCCGCCTCTTCTCATAATATGCCCGAAAAAGAATGACTGCCTTGTTCTGCTCTTTGCAATTTGTTGTATTTGTATTTGTGGCTCTTCTTTAAATGTATCATCCGTCTTCTCTGCAATCCCTGGTATGTGCAGCATTCTTCTGTAAAACCACATCTCCACTGATTCTGTCGTAAGATCAATATGTTGATAAGAGTGATCAGAGATCATAAGACACCCTGATCCACCGCGACCTCGCTTTCTTGGAAACCTTTTAGACACTCCATCTAGCAGCTAAGGTAACTGCTGAACACAAAATGGCAAGACAGGATTACATATGCAGAAGTTTTTTTGTCCACATGTCAGATGAGCAGCTCCCAAATAAAATACGATATGGTAAGCTTGAGTCAGGCAAGCGAGCTCGTGGTGGCAAAATAAAACGTTACAAAGAAACTCTGGAAGCTTCACTGAAAAACTGCGGCCTTGACTCTGATGGTTGAGGGAACATTGCTGCTGATCGCTCTGCCTGGCAAAGCAAAATCTCTTCTTTCGCGATTTATATGGAGCAGACAAGAATCAGGGAAGCTGTACGGAAACAAGCGACACGAAAGTGAAGATAAAAGTGGCTTCCGCATGACGGTCAGACAGTGTTTCTCTGCTCTCGGAGCCACATACGCTTTCGGGCTCGAGTTTGGTCAGCGATCTACGAATCCACTCCAGGATTGACAGATGACAATGCGGTTCTCTTCTGAAACGATGTACAAACAACAACGCAGTGTGTTATTTCGCGTTAACGTTTATTGAGAGAAAACAATATTAGAAAGATAGATAAAGAAAGGAACCTAGGGGTTATAATAGATCATACAGGTAAGGTGAGGGAGCAAGTTCAGGTAGCAGTAAAAATGGCAAATGCAACGTTAGGTATGATAAAAAGAAATATTAAACATAGAAACAAGGAAGTGATAGTCAAACTGTATAAAGCATTAGTTAGACCTAGATTGGAGTACTGTGTACAGGTGTGGAGGCCTTATCATAGAGGGGATATAAACATGCTGGAAAGGATACAAAAAAGAGCGACAAAGCTGAAAGTGGGATTTCAGATCTACAGTTATGAGGAAAGACTAAGAAAAACCGGCCATCAGTATCTAGAAGAAAGAAGAATTCGAGGTGACAATACAGGTTTATAAGAAGATCAGAGTAATGGATAAATTAGACTATTACAAGTTTGTTTTTTTAAATACAGCCACCCACAAGAGCAAGAAGGCATAGCTACAAATTAACTAAAGAGAGGTCCAGATTAGATATTAGGAAATATTTTTTTAGTCAGAGAGTGGTGAATGCTTGGAATGCATTGCCACGGGAGAAGGCAGTGCAGGCAGGGATAATTAATGGATTTAAGAATAAATTGGATGCGCATAGCTTTTAGAGCAAAGTAATTTAAATGAAACTGGTTATTGACAAACTTTGCAGGAACTTCTTCTTTCTTCTTCTTAGCGTTCAGAATCTTTTGGTCATGCTATATCTGCAGGCCAGTCGCCATGATGAAGTCTGTAGTCTTCACCAGGTCGGAGCGGCTGCCCCACGGCTTTTGTCACAGCTCTGCATCCTCTGGCCAAGTCATTTCATTTCCCTATAGATTGGGCATTCCTGTAGAATATGCTCTGGGTTCTTGCCCCCTGTTCCACATGTGCACTCATCGGTGTGTGAGATCTTCAGTCAGTACATATGTTCTAGTAGTCTGCAGTGTCTAGTTCTCAGGCGAAATAAGGTAGTTTGTTGATTTCTTTTGAGTTGGTGAATTGAGTCTGGTGTACTGCTTATGTTCCTGTCTTCTCTCCATTGGTGTGTATACTGAATTCTGATGAGGTTCTTGATTTCTATGTATTGTACTCGATGACTAAATTGTGCCATGTTGCTGCCATCTTTTGCCAGAGTGTCAGCTCTCTCTCGATTCCCGCCATTTCGCATTTGGAGGGTAGCCACTGGAGGGCTATTGTTGAGTATCTCTAGAGTTTTCCCAGTTCTGATCTGATCTCTGATAACAGTGGTTCGTTGTTTGTTTTTGGTACTGTCTCTAATAGTAGCAGGGTCTTATAAACCAGTATAAAGACGTTAGGTTAAGTTTCGTTTCACCGGCTTACAGTGTCGTTCGTATAACAATGTGTGATCCATTGTATTTCCCAGGTACGTATGTGTATCGTTATGTTCAAGTTCTTGCCATTGTCAACTAATCTTTCAAACTCAGAGGGTTATTCTAACCTGCTACTGTGGCTTGTGAAGCTAGGTTGTCTGTTCATTCATTGTTATAAACTATACAGTTAAGAGGGATCGCATCCAGAGGTAATTGCAAGAATAGCACAAACAACAGCGACGCTGACTCGGCTGAAACCTATATGGCAAGACAAGCGGCTTGCCATCGGCATAAAAGTTAGACTAATGCGCTCTCTGGTGATCTCAATATTTCTGTATGCCTGCGAGACGTCGACCATTACAGCAGATATCCAGGGCAGAGTACATGTAATGGAAATGAGGTGCTGTAGAAAACCCCTAAATGTTACATATAAAGATCGTGTCACGAACGTAGAAATACGACAGAGAGTTGAAAACGCTCTTGGTCCTTTTGAAGATCTGTTCACAACAATCAAAAGACAAAAGATGGCCTGGTGCGGGCACGTTGCGAGGTCCAACGGAATTACCAACTCGATACTCTTTGGTTCCGTGCCGGGAATGAAAGGGCGAGAGCGTCCAAGGAAGAGGTGGGTGGACAACATCACTGAGTGGTCAAGCCTTCGTCTCAATGAGATACGACAGGCAGCGGCTGACAGAGAAAGATGGCGTGGGATTTTGGGAGTGTCTTCAAGTGTGCTCCAACGACCTGATGGGTTACATGATGAACTGAACTGATACAGCAGCAATGATTACAAGCAATGCTATCACGGCATGGATCAAGGAACACCCTGACTCTAACCAATTTCATGTTATGTCCACAATGCTAGCCGTATAGACTAATTCACCTGTCTGATCGTGTGATCCCACTCTCAACTCTATCAAATGATGACTGTACCGAAACCTCGCTTAGTGTCATTGATGGAAATGTGGGGAGTACAGGAGTTGGCCACCACACCTGATAAAAAGCTGAGGTCTTGTACAGCGCTAGTACAAGTCTCTGACACTGCATCATTGACAGCAGTGAGTGTTATTGGATTACCTTTGCCTCATCTCTCCACAGTTATTTACCTTGCATCTTTTTTAACACCTTCATCCATTAGCAGTCATATAACAATGTACTTCTCTCTTTCTGTTCTTCCTCTCTCTCTCTCTCTCTCTCTCTCTCTCTCTTTCTCTCTCTGTCTCCCTTCTTTGTTTTCTTGTTTCTCTGTGCTATCAATAAACAAATTTGACTAAAAACTAATGTGTGACAAAAATGAACTGTTGTGATCATATAAGAAATTCCAATATTCACTGCCCACTGCTAGGCGCAACACAAAATTCACAAGGAAGTAAAGCTCACGAACAAAAACTAGCCTTGAAAATCTGTCAACCGTAACGGCTATCCCAACAACAAACTATTGGTTATGTCAAGTAAAGAATGTAAAAATACATTGCCAACTCGCTGTTCATACTCATGGATGTATCAAATAATACAAACACTGCAGTCGGGGATGAAGTGGTAGAAACGTTACTATAAGAGAGAGATCTCAGCTTTTGTGAAATGAGGGTAGCCCTTAATTACATATTAAAGATAGGTCAATTTAGTTCCATATCAGTAATTACTGTCAAATATGAGGTACTAGAGACTTCATTGTTCGGATGCACACACGAATCCATACACTGACCAATACGTCCTGATACCGCCTTAAAGACTACTGTCTGGGGTGGGAAAGGGCGAGCCTTTGTCAATAGAATCCAGAAAGGCAAACCTTAATTCCAACCAAAAACGTCAGCTTTTGTTAGAACCACTTCTTGTCCCTATGTCAAATTTTTTCTAACAGTAAATCAGGTTCTCAGTTACAGCTGGGTTGGCTGGAACATGTTGCAGCCGGAGAGTAAACCGTGTACCTCAGCGAGAGAAGCACCCACTCTAACAACGTTACATCCAACGTTCTATACTGTGGTCTTTCCTTACAATGTTTCCATGGAATTCCCACTTTTTCTTCTGCATATCTCATGAAATAATTGTTCCTTTGTGACAGAATGTTCAAAGATCTGCAAGTCAATAATGTTCAAAAGATCTGCAAGTCAATAATTTTAGGACTGACCTTATTCTGACACTAACAAGGATATTTTATTAATATTACAACATAGCATATATTACAACATACCGAGTGGTCTGCCGGGGTCTTTGTATATGATACGGACACGGCCACTGCCTCACTGAAAGCATGTCGTAAGAAGCGACTAACTGTGTTACATGACATAACACCGGCCATGGTTAGATGGTTTGTTTAGAGCACTATAGAAAGCGCATAACAGGCTGCGGCGCTACTTTGCTCTAGTCGATGGACTCGCACATCGCTTAACCACCCTCCGTAAGCGCTTGTCCCAAAGCATCACAGCTGCTTGCGCCTAGCCTGCTAAGAAGGAAACCCTTCTGCCGGCTACATCCAGCTCATACCGGAGCTGGGATCTGTACGGGGGCATTTGCTCCTGTATATATATATATATATATATATATATGCTCCTCTTTTAAAAAGAACTATGCAAGGGATATAACCCATAAAATGTAAAAATAAGTCATATTTAGAGTTATCCCATCATAAAAAATTCGCGTGAGAGATTCTGGCTTGGGCGTCTCCCCTCTTTATCCAGGTACAACCTAGAACGAGTGAGCTATGGCCCTACACCAGAACCACATGGACGTGTACATTGGCATCTGTACACTGAAGGCGATAGGTGTTAATTATCCACCCGACCAAATTTCTCACGCTTGTTGTCGTCCTCGTGCACGACATATGGGGAGGAACAGCTCGCGACCCCGGGCGCTCGTCGGCGACGATTGTGACAGCAAAGCCGTGCTTATCACAAGAGCTGAACCTTGAACCGTGACCGGCGTCGAAGTCATGGAGCGAACTAGACAAGTAACTGGCAGAAGACAACACTGGCTGCTCCTGTAGCTGTTTATAGTAATGTTACAGTTAACATATATGCTGATGCCTTTTTGAACTAGCTCTGTTGTGGTAACAACGTCTTGCATATTGTTTATAAAATTTATCTAAAAATATACATAAAATGCAACTAAATGTTATAAATTACCCAAGAGTAGAGCTTGTCTAGAATGCTGCAATAAACACACACAAACTATTAGAATGGTTTGCTTATTTGCGTGTAATTATTAAATTATGTATATTATTGTGATGCATTTATTACATCCCTTTCTTTTGAATAAATAACCATTGTGACGAAGTAAACATTGTCCATGTAAATACAGTTCACTACTAGGCCGTGAAACTATTATCTAGCTAACCGAAGATTCTGTGCTGAGAGTTGGGTATGGTTAAACGTGCTTATATTGCGTGTGTGCTACTTCATAAATGGTTCAGCGTTGGATATAATGAGTATATGTAAGCAAAGGTATGTAAACTTTCTTGTTATAAATTTCTCGAAGAATGTTAATGTCACTGTGCATATCCAAAATTTAAACTGTATTTTTTCAAAAACAGCACACCCATTACTATCATTATAAAAACACCAGTGATATAGAATCGTGCATGTTCACAGCTGGCTGAATAAATGTAAATGAAATATTCATAATATGTCATTTGAAATACGTAAAAATCAAACTGAATCTTATTCCAGTATGTGAATTTTCATTGTAAATTTTTTAGTTCACAACATGCATAAGTTGGCATGTTCAAGAATGTAAATAAACAGTTGCTAAAGTACACATTCATGCTGTCCTGTGTATTGATGAAATTGCATGTTGCACACATTTGGTATATCCGAATAATGGCACTATTAACAGATACAAAAAAGGCAAAGGCCTGGTAGTAATACATGCCTTATTATATCAGACATATATTTGCACATATGGTCGGCACTAC
The DNA here is from genome assembly GCA_036924085.1 of Ariolimax columbianus. Classification (NCBI taxonomy): domain Eukaryota; kingdom Metazoa; phylum Mollusca; class Gastropoda; order Stylommatophora; family Arionidae; genus Ariolimax; species Ariolimax columbianus. Next base: position 8,911,132 of record JAVGWX010000011.1, on the reverse strand, counting down.
GTCTTGTGCTGAATACATTTTGAGGCAGAAAATAAATTGGTTTTGTAATCTCATGAGAATGCACCCTCATCATCTTCCACTTGTGGCTTACAGTGCTGGTAGATCTGGCTACAGGGTAAGGGGATGGGTGGATAGATAACATTACAATGATTCTGCAATGACAAGGGCTCACATTGACCGACGCAATGCACTTAGCGCAGGATAAACGACTTAAGCGCCTCACAACGCTAAACGGCACAAGTGGAAAGAAAACTAACTAACTAATTTGCACATACACATATTTGTGTGTGTGTGGTGTGTGAGCTCTACATTATATACAAATTTTAATAAACATTATAATACATTTTACATACTGTTCCTGATGGGTTTTTTTTTAATGCAGCTTTAGAATTGCTTGCAGAACCACTTTGTTTGGTTTTGTTGTTGATGCAACAATTTAGCTACTTCAAACTCAGTAGGAGGTTTATTTTTAAATGTTGGAATGTCCAAACCTAAGGCTTTGAGAGTCTTCAATGCTATTGAGGTTAACATGTTCACAGCAAGATAATATGCAGGAACTTAAAGACTGGTGTTGATCTGTTAACTTGTGGATGGTAAGATACTATGTAGTAGATTAAAACTTGGTGTCAGTCTGCTAACATGTGGATAGTAAAATACTATGTAGTAGATTAAAACTTGGTGTCAGTCTGACAACATGTGGAAAGTAAGATAATATGTAGTAGATTAAAACTTGGTATCAGTCTGCTAACATGTGGATAGTAATATACTATGTAGTAGATTAAAACTTGGTGTCAGTTGCTAACATGTGGATAGTCAGATAATATGTAGACACTTAAAATGTAGTGCTGGGCTGTTGACGTGTGGTTAAAGTGATCATATGTAGGACATTAACACTCAATTTTGGTCAACTAACATGTTTAACGTCTTCTTTGCTTTCAGGATCCTTTGGTCATGTTATATCTACAGACCAGTTGTCGTGATGATGTGTGTAGTCTTCACCAGATTAGAGTTGCTGCACAGCAACTATTGCCTCAGCTCTGCACTCTCTGATTACGTCTGACATCTCACTTCACTACAAACGAACTATTCCTGTAGAATATTTTCAGAATTATGTTCCCCTGTTCCACATGGGCACTCATTAGTGTATGAGATCTTGAGTCAGTATAGATTTTCTAGTATTCTTCAGTGTCCAGTTTTCAAGTGAAATAAGGTAATTTGTTGGTTTCTTTTGAGTTAGTGAATTCTCTCCATTGGTGTATTTTATTATATCTGCTGATGTTTTGTTGTCTCTATGTCAGTAGTAAGATAGTATGTAGCACAGTTAAGCTCGGTATCAGTTTCTTTACATGTGGATAGTAAGTTAAATGTGAGATTTACTTTGCAGGGCTGGTCTGCTAACATGTAGAAAGTAAAATAAAATGTAGGACATTAATGTCCAACATCGGTTTCTTAACATGAGGGTAGTAACATATTTTATGTAAGACATTAAAGATTGATGTCCATCTGTTAACATGTAGATCTTAAGATACTATGTACCACACTAAATCTGGGCATCGATCTATTAAAACATGGATAGTAAGAGATTATATAGGACATTCAAGTTGACATACAGCTGTTAATATGTGGATAGCAAGATATTATTTAGCACAGCTAAGTTCGATGTTGATCTGTAAACTATGAATACTAAGATAAAATGTTGAATATTACTTCTCAGGGTAGGTCTACTAACATGTGAATCATGAAACACTCTACAGTATATTAATGCTTGGGTTCCATCTGTTGACATGTAGATAGTTAGCTACTATGTAAGACATTAAATTTTGGCGTCAGTATGTTAACATGTAGATAGAAAGAGGCTATTTAAGACATTATAGCTTGGTGTTGGTCTACTAACATGGATATTTCGAAAATTTGTAGGACGTGAAAGTTTGCTGTGCCAATAAGTGGATAGTACAATATAATCTAGGAAAATCAAGCTTTCTGTCAGTCTGTTAAGCTGTGGATAGTAAGATATTATGTAATACCGTAAAGCTTGGTGCCGGACTGTTGACATGGGGACAGCAAATAGAGTGTAGGACATTAAATGTACTGTTGTCCTGTCAACATGCGGATAGTTGGATACTATTTTTTACACTAGAGCTTGTTGACAGTCTGTTAACATGCGGATAGTTAGACACTATTTTTGACACTAGAGCTTGTTGACAGTCTGTCAACATGCGGATAGTTAGACACTATTTTTTACACTAGAGCTTGTTGACAGTCTGTTAACATGTCGATTGAAAGATAATATGCATGACTAACACTCAGTGTTCTTCTGCTGGCAAGTGGATTCTAAGATAAAATGTAGGACATTAAAGCTCGGTAAAGGTCTGCTGTGGGATCTTAGTGTGGGACATTAATTAACAGGGTCAGTCTGTTAACATGTGGATAGTAAGATACTATCTGAGACAGTAAAGCTCGTTGTCAGTGTACATCTTTTGTCATGCAAATATTCAGATAATATATAGACCATTAAATCTCAGTGCCTTTCTCTTTACATGTAGAAAGTAAGATACTATTTTTATCAGTAAGGATCAGTATCTTAACTTCATTGTACTGGTTTAGAAGGCTCTTCAGAGTCTGTATACAACTAGTTTATTTCTATTTGTGAATGCATTAACTGACTCTACTTCTACTGCGGCAATGCATTCCAAGAATTAACCTCTCTTACTTAAAAACATATTTCCTAATATCTAATATGGACCTATCTTTAAACAATTTGTAACTGTGCTCTCTTGTTCTTATAGTCGGCCGTGCTTTGAAAAACTTGGTATAGTCTAATTTGTCCTTTTCATTAATTAATTATAAAAGATCCCGTCACGCTATGCGGCGCATACGAAATATTGTATTAGGCCCATATTATTTTGTAACCAACAGCATATAGTGGATGATGTGGTCAGCATCATGCCAGCCGCCTTTACGTCCCAGATTTTTCTGGTACCCAATTTATGTGGCTGGGTCGACCATAGGGGCCGGTTTGTGATTAGAGAAAAAACAAAATGAATTTATACACTTGTATTAAGTCACCAGTCTGTTAACACGTGGTCGATAAGATACTGCGTAGGACAGTTTGTTTGTTTGTTTTTTTGGCGTTCACTTTATCGTAAAATTCTTCATCAGTCTAGATTTTTTGAAATATGGATACAAAGAAACCGCAGAACAACAAAGATTGGTGTCAGTCTATGAACATGTGCATAGAAAGTTTGTGGGTGTGACCATTATATCATCGTACTGGTCTGTTAACATGGGGACATATGACAATATATCTTGGTGCGGGTCTGTTAACATGGGGACAGATGACATATCTCGGTGCTGGTCTGTTAACATGGGGACAGATGACATTATATCCCGGTGATGGTCTGTTAACATGGGGACATATGACATTATATATTGGTCCTGGTCTGTTAACATGATGTCAGATGACATTATATCTTGGTGCTGGTCTGTTAACTCATTCACTCCCACGAGCCAATACAACGGCTTCCGGTTTTTTCTAGAAAACCCAGAAGCCGGTGTATCGGCTTTTGTTACTGTGTTCACAAAATCACATATTTTCCCATTCCTAGTTCTCCTAAATGTTTTATTTTGGTTATTGGCGGAAGTCCAGATTTTGCACTTTTTCATTCCAGAAGAGTTAGTTTGAGTTTCGTTGAAAAAATGTTTAGTTTCGTAACTTGGAAAATATAATTTTTTTTCGGAGAGCAACTTTGAAGCTATCCCATGCACCTTCAGCCACACCAAATAGACTTTTTTCAGTACAAGCTCAGGAATAGATAGATTATATTATTGCTAATGGTAGTGATGATGAAGATATCGATCGTTATGATAGCGCTGTTTCAATTTATTTATCTAGTCTTAGTTCTACGTCGAGCGATGAAAGTAAAACTAAGTCTACTGACGAAGGGGCCGTGCCCTCTTTTGTCTCAAGCAATGGTAATAACAGTTCACAAATTCAGTAAAGGTTCAAGATCCGACACAATCATTCTAGTGTGTATAATATTAATGTGTGTATATATATTTTGAATACAGCAGGAACATTCTTTCCGTGTGAGCGTAAATTGTAAACACTCACGCTGATGTTGATCAGAGCTTTTATTTTTTAGCACGTTTTCAACTTCACGGGCCTTCAGTAAAATGTAAATACTGTGAAAACAACTGCACCAAATTTCAGAACATCGTCCTTTGAGGATTTCCGTCAATAGAAATTCATGACGTTATTTGTATATTGGTTTAGAGCTGAATAATGTTTTGATGAGGGAAACATTTTTGTTCATAATTTTTAAAAATAACAAACGATTATGCAACTTTAATTCATCAAACACAAATTTACACCTGCATTTGTAAAATATATGTATTCCATTCTATTCTAGCCTCAATTGTGAACAGTTTGGTATATAATACGTGTTATTTTAGTGCTGGTCTGTTAACATGGGGACAGATGCCATTATATCTTGGTGCTGGTCTGTTAACATGAGGACAGATGACATTATATCTCGGTCCTGGTCTGTTAAAATAGGGGATAGTTAGACACTTTGTAGGACGTTAAAGCTCGGTATCAGTCTCTTTACATATGGAAAGAAGAGTACTATGCTAGTTAGTTAGTTTAGTCAGTTTTTTTTCCACTTGTGTCGTTGAACGTTATGGGATACTTAATTCGTCTATCCTGCCCCAAGTGCGTTGTGTCGGTCAAATGTGAGCCCGTGTCGCTGCAAAATCACTCTATCATCTATCCACCTACCCCACAGCCGCCCCCTTGTACTATAGCCAGATCTGCCAGCACTGTTAGCCATCAGTGGAATCTGATGAGGGTGCATTCTCATGAGATGACCAAACCAACTTATTTTCTACCTAGAAGTGTAAACGGCACAAGACGTAATGCCGACCATACTACGAATGTCGTTCATCCGCATTTCGTCTTTCTTGATAACACTGATGACCTTCCATTCACAAGTAGAAATTCTGCTTCTACATGCCCTAGACAGAGACCATGTTTCACACTGGTAGCACAGAGTCTGCATAAATATACTGTTTGCATAAATATACTGTTTGTCAGTTGTTCCTTTTTTGCCAAACTAATGCTTGTGTGCCTAAGCCGTCGTGACAGCTGATAAGTTACCGCAGATTCTTTCTGACACCTAGTCTCTATTTCCTTGTTGATCATGCCGTCTGTTGAAAAAATACTGCCCACATACTTGAACTCATTGAAATACTATGTTGGATATGAAATCTCAGAGTTAGTCTGTTAACATGTGGATAGTAAATAATATGTAGGATATTAAATCTCAGTGTTGGTCTGTTAACATGTGGATAGTAAATAATATGTAGGATATTAAATCTCAGTGTTGGTCTGTTAACATCATCATCATCAGTCCCATAACCTAGAAGGTCGTTGAGGCACTGTTATTGCAGTTTGTAGTACCAGCTCTCACCATACAACATCAGTGTGTCTTGGGCTGCTACACACCTGAGGGAGCCCATCTCTCTCCAGGTGGCAGTTCATTATAGTTATGTCTAAATTTCATACAACAGAGCTGACACTGTCTTCAGCTAGGGCGAATCGCCAATCCCGTAAAGTTCAGCCATGTGAACTAGACCGTGAAATATGACACATGTTTAAGCGTAGTGCTATTCATATAGCCGATTTTCAATTCCAGGAAGAAAATACATAGCGATCAAATTAACCAGTCCAAATGGAAAACAACAACACATTTCCTAGAACACAAGCATAAGTCGTTAACCAGTGTGAATTCCTGGCAAATCCATGGTCTGGCGGCATCTATAATGAACTATAACAGAAGAGCAATGTAGAACCGTAGCCAATTATAGTGCCATCTTTGCTGCTCTCAACACTTGGATAGTAGATACTATGTAGGATATTAAATCTCAGAGTTAGTCTGTTAACATAGTGATAGTAAATACTATGTTGGATATTAAATCCCAGTGTTAGATCAAATCTGTTGACATACAGATACTTTGATTATGCTATGTAGGACAATAAAGATAGATGTTAGTCTGTTAACATGGATACAGTAAAATGCTATGTAGGACATAAAAGCTTGGTAAGGTCTGTTAATATGATGTTAATATGTTGCCCGGTGGAAAGTAAGATTCTATGTAGGATGTTAAAGGTTATTGTCAGTCTTTTTATGTGCAAAATGTAAGATTCTATTTTTAACAGTAAGTCTCTGTGTAGGTCTTATAAACATGTGTATAGTATATTACTTAGGATATTAAAGATTGTTCTCAGTTGGTTAACATGTAGGCATCAAGATAACATGAGTTCACTAACAAATGGTGTCACTCTGTTATCAATGTGGAAAGTAAGATATTATATAGGACATTCAAATTCAACATTGGTCTGTTAGAAATTTGGATAGTATGATATTATGTAGGACATTCAAATTCAACATTGGTCTGTTAGAAATTAAGATAGTATCTAGGACATTCAAATTCAACATTGGTCTCTTAGAAATTTGGATAGTAAGATATTATGTTGGACATTCAAATTCAACATTGGTCTCTTAGAAATTTGGATAGTAAGATATTATGTAGGAAATTCAAATTCAGCATTGGTCTGTTAGTAATGTGGATAGTAAGATAGTATGTAGGACATTTAAATTCAACATTGGTCTGTTAGAAATTTGAATAGTAAGATATTATGTTAGTTAGTTAGTTTTCTTTCCACTTGTGCCGTTTAGCGTCGTGGGGCGCTTGAGTCGCCTATCCTGCGCCAAGAGTGTTGCGTTGGTCAATGTGAGCCCTTGTCATTGCACAATCAATCTGTCATCTATCCACTACCTCACGGCCTCCCCCTTGTTCTGTATCCAGATCTACTAACATTGTAAGCCATCAGTTGAAGATGTAGGACATTCAAATTCAACATTGGTCTGTTAGAAATTTGGATAGTAAGATATTATGTAGGACATTCAAATTCAACATTGGTCTGTTAGAAATGTGGATAGTAAGATATTATGTAGGACATTCAAATTCAACATTGGTCTGTTAGAAATTTGGATAGTAAGATATTATGTAGGACATTCAAATTCAACATTGGTCTCTTAGAAATTTGGATAGTAAGATATTATGTAGGACATTAAAATTCAACATTGGTCTGTTAGGAATTTGGATAGTAAGATATTATGTAGGACATTTAAATTCAACATTGCTCTGTTAGAAATTTGGATAGTAAGATACTATGTTAGTTAGTTGGTTTTCTTTCCACTTGTGCCTTTTAGCGTCGTGGGGCGCTTGAATCGTCTATCCTGCACCAAGAGTGTTGCGTCGGTCAATGTGAGCCCTTGTCATTGCACAATCACTCTGTCATCTATCCACCTACCTCGCGGCCTTCCCCTTGTTCTGTATCCAGATCTACCAGCATTGTAAGCCATCAGTGGAAGATGTAGGACATTCAAATTCAACATTGGTCTGTTAGAAATTTGGATAGTAAGATATTATGTAGGACATTAAAATTCAACATTCTTATGTTAGAAATTTGGATAGTAAGATATTATGACCATGTCTCAAGGTCAAAGGGACTTGCAATATCATACTACAGGGCACAGTTTAGAGCAAGGAAAGACGAGAATGTCCGAGAAAAGTATTGGAAGATAACATCTATGAATAGACTAGCCTACGACTCAAGGAGGCAAAAATAGCAGCCACAGACAGAGAGGGATGGCGCAGGATTGTGGAGGTGTCAGCAGGAGTGCTCCAACAATCTCAAGAGATCACAGGATGAACTGAGCTGAACGGAGACACTATGTAAGACAGTAAAGATCGATGTTGATCTGTTAAAATATGAATCGAAAGATTGAAAATGTTGAACAATATTTCTCATGGTAGGTCTACCAACATGTGGATAATAAAGTACTATTAGGTCAGGTCATACCGTAACCGGTGAGGTCGATGAGGCACACATGAAGACTTCATCGCAACCCTACGCCACACTTCTCTGTCAGCGGCTGCTGCCTGTGCCTCTTCTGGTCGAAGATTGGTCCATTCTTTTATGTTGTCCTCCCACCTCTTTTTGGGACGACTTTTTTGTCGTCTACCTTGCACCTTTCCGTGGAGGATTGTATTTGCAAGACCATTTGTTCTCGATATGTGACCGTGCCCAAACGCGTTTCCTTATTTGGACAGTTGCCAAGAGCTCTTCATAAAGCCCTACACAGAATATTAATGCTCAGGTTTTGTCTGTTAACATGTGGATAATAAGATAATAGGTAGGAAAGTAAAGTTCAGTTTTGGTCTACATCTTAAGACATGTAGATAGCGAAATACTATCTAGGACATATGGATAGTGAAATACTATAGGGGACATGTGGAGAGTGAAATACTATATAGGTCATGTGGATAGTGAAATACTATATAGGACATGTGGATAGTGAAATACTATCTAGGTCATGTGGATAGTGAAATACTATCTAGGACATGTGGAGAGTGAAATACTATATAGGTCATGTGGATAGTGAAATACTATATAGGTCATGTGGATAGTGAAATACTATGTAGGACATGTGGAGAGTGAAATACTATCTAGGTCATGTGGATAGTGAAATACTATATATGTCATGTGGATAGTGAAATACTATCTAGGTCATGTGGATAGTGAAATACTATATATGTCATGTGGACAGTGAAATACTATCTAGGTCATGTGGATAGTGAAATACTATCTAGGTCATGTGGATAGTGAAATAATATCTAGGACATGTGAATAGTGAAATAATACCTAGGACATGTGAAAAGTGAAATACTATCTAGGTAATGTGGATAGTGAAATACTATCTAGGTCATGTGGATAGTGAAATACTATCTAGGTCATGTGGATGGTGAAATACTATCTAGGTCATGTGGATAGTGAAATCCTATCTCAGTATCTAGTTCATGTGGAGCTTGTGATGGTGAATCTCAATGGAGCTCCACTGCCACAAGTTAAACCTACTAAAGCCATCAATAAATGCTACTTCAGTGCTAAAACTACCAAGCATATTTAGGACACGAACGCCATGCCTCTAATAGCAATACATTTTTTCTTATTAAGAAAAAGGCTAATACTGTTTAAGTAATACAATATATTTTGGTTTGGTACGCATTGTTATCTAGAAATAGCGGTGAATTAGTTCGTTGTTAATAAATCGTTAACATAAATTGCAGGACTGTTGAGCCACTCTAAAAGAGTTACAGCCATGTCCATGGCCCATAGCAAGGATGAGCTATTTTTTTACCAAAATTCAAAGCTGTTCTGTGGATTTTGCTAATTTAGGCAACTCTTTCCACGCGCAATTGTTTTCTCAGCTGTACGCAGTCAAATTAAGGAGGCAAAAAATACCAGTGGTTATGTTTTTTAAATCACAATAACAAGTTTAATAAATAAACATATCTGTATCTTAGTATACATCAATTTGAAGGCAAATGGACCATTTACTAGATAAAGAAGATTGCAAAGCAAAGCATTAAGTACTTTAGAAGAAACAGTAAAAAATATTAGAGGCAATGAAAAAAAATATTTAAATATTCAGTGACATATGGTACCCTTACTCTTCATTATCTCAGCATCTGCAATGCCGGTCCTTTTTTTGCTTATACTAATTAGTTCACATTCCAATTTGTGAAGTCCAGGCTAAATTTGAAGGTAATACATCGGACAGAAGTGAAGATATGACACATTTACTAAAGATGATGTCGACGTTGAAAATATTGACAAACATATTCAAAAATGTAAAAACTATATGCACTGCACACTGTGACTGCTAACATGCAGTAAAGGATGTTATGCTTTATGGAAGGCCTCAAAGCAATCCTTGGGGTGTAAGTGAGGCTGATTTGTACATCCCAAGCAGATGAAATGTGTACGCTTGCGTTCTGTGGGAGTGGCACAGACGACACAATTTCTGTCTCTTTTCGAATACGAGATGATGTGTCTCTTGTACTGGAGGGGTTCCAAGGGGTTTGCAGCTGGTTGTCTGCCAGGCTTTCTTGGAGCATGACCTACTTCAGGAACTGTTGCACCAGCATGATGTGTGAGCTGAGTCACAAGTTCTCGCTTGAACCTCTTCAGGCTCAATCGCTTAGAGCCAGCTTCACGAGTCAAAGTGTGAAGAATTAAAGTGTTGACTTGAGTGACTTCAAGTAGCCAATAAAACACCTTCTTCCACCATTTTATTGTTTTCCTTTCAAAGGTGCAACATTGGGTGACCTTCTGATTCAAAGTATCGAGTCAAAGTGTGAAGAATGAAAGCGTTGGCTAAAGTGACTTCAAGTAGCCAATAAAACACCTTCTTCCACCATTTTATTGTTTTCCTTTCAAAGGTGCAACAATGGGTGACCTTCTGATTCAAAGTATCGCACCCATTCATGTACATGTTGTACTTATGAATCATTGATGGCTTGTCAACATCCTTGACTCGTGTTGTCTCAACAACCGCATCTGTGCTGACCATGAGGACACTCTTCTTTGCCTTTTTGTCCCTAAATCCAACACACATTATTGTTTCATGCTGATTCTGAAACCAACGCATCTCACGGTACGGAAGATTGAGGGTCTTCAACTCCAGAGCAAAGCCAACACGATTGACATTGAGTGTGCCAGTATAATACTGACGACGATCAAGAAGATAATCAATTAGAACACAAGTCGTGTAGAAGCGATCTGCAAAGATCTTGTGTCCCGTGCCAACGTAAGATAACAATGTGTCAAAAAATTTGACAGCATGACTTGATGCAGGGTCTGCATCGGGGTTGTAAGATGTTTCAGTACCAAAATAAGTAAGTATGTTGTTCACATATCCCGTTGCCGAGTCGCAAAGGCCAAACGTTTGTATGTGGTAGTTCTGGGGTTTTGTAGCATTTTACTGCTTGAACTTCCATCTGCCTTTGAACCCTATCACCATCTCATCTATACTCAAATCCTGATAGGGATAGAATGCTGCTCGGTACTTTCTCAGGTGTAGATTCATGAATGGCTCGATTTTATCTTTGCCTTCAGCACTTTCGTCACCTGCATGCATCATTCTATAGAATATATCCTGAAAACGGTTACGAGGAAACATTGAGTGGTACCATGGTGTGTACAATTCAGGCACCAAAGACCAGTAGTCAGGAATCTCTGGTCGTCTATCAATGCCGATCATGATAATAACGGCAAGAAATTTATCAAGCTCATGAGGAGTAATGTCAACCCAACGGGAGTACACTGAGCGATGAAGAGATGGAGTGTTGATAGTAATTTTCTTCCGAGCATATGCATTTTGATTTATAGAAACAACAAGTAATGTCTTGACTTCTTGATCAAACAGTGCTGAAAAGCACTCAATTGCTGTTGACTGCCTTGTAAGACCTGACTCAGGAGACACACCTGGTCCTTGCTTAGGAAAGCATTTTTTGTGGAACTTTCTCTGACTTCATGCCACTCATCTCTTTCTACTGATGCACTTCTGTGACTTCTAGATCTAGTTGCAGAGTTCACATTTCCTGCTCTACCTATTCCAGCTACTAGATTTATATTAGATCTCGGACGTTTTGAGGCCGAGGGCTCAGTATGAAAATCATTTTGACGACTAGAACTAGCTGTGGTGGGCGTGGCAGTAGGGTCTTGATGGTCGTGATAGTCATCATCTACCAATTCACTGTAACTGTTCTGATAATCAATGTCAGCATCTACTTCTACTTCACTACTGTCAGTATCATACATAGATTATTCTATCAAAATCCTCGCTTGATCGGCTGTCACACGGGTGGGACGATGATTAGCTGAAGGAGCTAATTCCATTCTTGTTTGTTTACGTTTAGCAGCACCAAAAAAAACCACTTCAGAAATACAAGTTAAATCGATAATAGAAAGGTCTACGCTGGAATAATTCACTTTCAAAACTGACGCTGTTATTGTAGTAAACCGGAAGGATAAAAATAGATACTGAAGGATGTAGTTGTAAATCTATAAATACGAACATTAACGAAACAACTCACATGGCGCAGGGTACGGCGAATCGGCTGCAAAAGAATGCAGTGTGCGGCGTATGGCATGGAATGAGTTAATAAAAAATCAGTGATGCTACAGGGATAGACATTTAGAAGTTATCCTGCCATACGGAGAACTTGGCTTGGCTTAGCTTCGTTCGTTCTCAATCTCCCGCTACTAAACCCTCAAAGGGATTATGCAGCAGAATGTTGTCCAGAGAAAGGAATGCGTTGTGTCGTAGTTTACAGCTTGACTGCGATATTTGCACCTTTCAGTCCAACACATCCGCCTTAAGCAACCATTTTTTGAGTACCGGGTTAGCATTCCCTCTTCCATCCCTTCTCCTTAGCGAGTCTGCTCTGCTCCAGCCTGTTATCCAGGATCATCGCGTGGAGGTGTAGACGGGTCTTGACAGCTCTGGTTCACTGGCCCTGGCGCTACCAGTCAGCTATGGGTCGCTGGCCGCTGCAGGACGTCGTGTCAGGGTCAGGCACAACATACTGACCAGGACGTCGTGTCAGGGCCAGGCACAACATACTGACCAGGACGTCGTGTCATGGTCAGGCACAACATACTGACCAGGACGTCGTGTCAGGGTCAGGCACAACATACTGACCAGGACGTAGTGTCAGGGTCAGGCACAACATACTGACCAGGACGTCGAGTCAGGGTCAGGCACAACATACTGACCAGGACGTCGAGTCAGGGTCAGGCACAACATACTGACCAGAACGTCGTGTCAGGGCCAGGCACAACATACTGACCAGGACGTCGTGTCATGGTCAGGCACAACATACTGACCAGGACGTAGTGTCAGGGTCAGGCACAACATACTGACCAGGACGTAGTGTCAGGGTCAGGCACAACATACTGACCAGGACGTCGTGTCAGGGTCAGGCACAACATACTGACCAGGACGTCGTATCAGGGTCAGGCACAACATACTGACCAGGACGTCGTGTCAGGGTCAGGCACAACATACTGACCAGGACGTCGTGTCAGGGTCAGGCACAACATACTGACCAGGACGTCGTGTCAGAGTCAGGCACAACATACTGACCAGGACGTCGTGTCAGGGTCAGGCACAACATTCTGACCAGGACGTCGTGTCAGGGTCAGGCACAACATACTGATCAGGACGTCGTGTCAGGGTCAGGCACAACATACTGACCAGGACGTCGTGTCAGGGTCAGGCACAATACACTGACCAGGACCACAATCTCTCTTCCATGTAGCGTTTCCTGGAGACAGGCCGTTTTCAGGCAGACTGGCTGACGAGGTGTGATCTCCGTAATAGTGAGCGCTACGCAGATGAAAAACCGCCAGGAAGGCCACCTTCATCGGCATGACAGGGATGGGACGAAAGATACCACAACCTGCCACTTAACACTCTTTTCAGGGTGCACAAAAGAGTAAACATACTCACTGTGGGCATTGAACAACAACATCCTCCTTCTTCTTCATCGTACGCTGTCAGATGTCAACTTGAATTTGTTCTAAGAAAGTAGCGGCCATCCTGAGGCTGTCGACACTGCCATAGAGCTTGTCTAGTGTTGGCACTGGTGATGGCACATGTGCTTTCTCTGGTCCTCGTATGTCGGGCGATTGTGCAGCAAATGTTCAGGAGTCATTTTCCCTGTACCACAAGTGCATTCATCAGTAGCACCTACAAATAAGCGAAATCATGAAAACCAAAACAAACAACACACGCACTATTAGTCAACTGCCATTCACTCTTCAAAACAACAAATTAGTGTTAGTAAGAAGTAAGGCAGAATAATTCTCAATTTGTTTTCAGAATAAAATTCTTAACAGAATGTGATAAGGGTTTAACGCAGAACAAAAGCTCCAAAAGAACATGTCAAAACAAGATGACTGACAATGCTAAACTAATCTGAAGTTAGATGATGTTTCCTCTCGTCCAAGGAAGAAATTGTCAGAGCTATGATACACATATCCTGAAAAACTATATCAATATGATATAATTGATAAAATTATATTTGTTGAGCGGTGAGAAAAAGATATGTCCTACTAACAGTGAACAGTCTTGGGTTAACGTTTTAAAACAAAAATGTTTCTTGGTCAAATGGCAGAATGTGTATTTTTAAAAGGATCAAGGTCGGAGTTCAAAACTTCAAAGTAGTAACACATGTAAAGAATTCTTTAATTTCATTGAATGCAAGCTTTATTTGGGAGTCACTGTTCTCTCAAAACGTTGAACGGAAGCGGTGGCCAATAGAATACCACAAATGTAAGAGCCACGTAGTTTCTCAAAGAAGATGGGACCAGAGTACCTGCATCTTGAATTACCTCCAGTCGTCTTGTTTTATGTCTTGCCACTGGCCCAAGGTAACTCGGGACCAGAGGGTGAGGTTGATGACCAGGTTAGCTCTTTCTCACTGTATTTAAAAAATAGCCCAAGTTACATCATCAAGACAAAACTGTCTGATGATTTGGCCATCATGGGCAACTATCTTAACTTAAGGTATATTTATTTGGACGACATAATGTTCCGAGAAGTATAAATGTAATTATCCACACTTCTTGAGGATGTAGGTAAATGGTTGACGTCTATACCATAAAGAAGAATAATTAAAAGTTATTAATTAGAATTGTATGTACATTCTGGGACAACTTGATTGCAGAGGTCTTTAGAAACATGTTTTTGACAGCAGGATGCTATAGACTGTTCATGTGTGGTCATATCAAATAATTTAGCCGATCTATTCAATTCACCTCTACCTGGCCTCACTTGCTCTAGTTTATTCTAATTTATTCTTCTAGTGTCTTAAATAGTTTTCACGTATTTACTGTTTTATTTATAATTAATATTCCTGCCTTGGAGAAGTCTTTGTCCAACAAGAAAGAAGCATCTGAGCGTGTCCTCATTATACCTTTACATAACAAACATGGCTCTGTTTTAGTTGTGGTGCTTGTGGTATACATATTATCATTACTATTAGTAGTAGTAGTATTAGCTGTAGTTGTAGTAGTAGCAGTAGTAGTAGTAACTGTAGTTGTAGTCGTAGTAGTAGTAGTAGTATTAACTATAGTTCTGGTAGTAGTAGTAGTAGTATAAATAGTATTGGCAGTAGAAGTAGTAGTAGTAGTTGTAGTAGCAATAGTAACAGTAGTAGTAGTAGTAGTAGTAGTAGGCGTAGTAATAGTAGTAGTATTAGCAATTGTAGTAGTAGTAGTAGTAGTATTAGTAGTAGTGTTAGTAGCGGTAGTAATACTTGCAGTAGTATTAGTAGTAATGCTAGTAGTAGTAGTGGTAGTAGTATCAATAGTAAAAGTAGTAGTAGCACTTGTAGCGGGAGTAGTAGTAAAACTGCAATAACGTGCAGCATAGGTTACACTTTGTACTTTGGCCTCGGGCCCAGTATTGAGCTCCTGACCATGGTGCAATGTACGACGTGTATGCCATCCTACAGACCCTGGACGAAGTGACTGGCAAATTCAGTGGTCCATACCATTACAAATAAAACATATCTATTGCCTGATACCTTTTCTAGTTCTAATTGACAATTTTTCTTGGTCCCATAACCATGATTTCTTGCCATTTATAACTGCTTGTATTTTTGTATATGGAATGATATATGTTACAATAATTTATGTTATTGTACCTTTGTTGGTTGTGTGATTGTTGGAGCAAGATCTTGTTACCAATAACCATTTTGTGATATGGCAAGTGATGAAAATAAATTTTTTTTTCCGACTTTAGTAAATTTTATTATATTTTAATAATAATGTTATAGTTAGATAAATAATTCGTTCCAGTAACAAAATTCATGTTGTTAGAACTACCTGAATTTCATTATAAATACAAATCAACATCTACTCCCCAACTTGGGGATAATTGATTATATTCATCAATTGTTTGAACATGCACAAGCTGAAAGCTTTCTTTCACTTCTGTTATACTAGTCAAATTAATGTAAGAATAAGCGAATTGAAAGCGCTAATACTGAAGGAAATATCTTTGACTTAAACATTTTCCTTCTACCAAAGAAAATGTTAATATACTGTCAAAACTGAACTTTCTGTCTATCTTGACATTGTTACAGCTATCACACACACACACACACACGCACGCACGCACGCACGCACGCACGCACGCACGCACGCACGCCACACCACACCACACCACACCACACCACACCACACACACACACACACACACCACGGGAAACGAAATAAATTCAGTTTGCTTACTTTTGATGATTGTGCGGAAAAGAATATTACCGGACGATACATTCCAACAATTAAAGATACGTTTTAGGTTACCTTACTTTTTTTTAAGGAGTGTAAAGACCGCGCATTCTTTGTCAGTTTTTGTCTATTAATAAGTAAATAAGTAATAATGTTGTTGAGGGGAAAATCGTCATTTCCAAACCAAAAAAAAACAAACAAAAAAATAACAAAAAACAGAGAAAAACAACATTATGGAAATCAATTCAAACATACAGTTTTCAAATACAGTTAAAAGAATTAACTAGAAAAATAAAGACACTTCATCTGAAAATTCGGTAAAAACCTTTAAACATTGTAAGAAGTTGTGTTCATCACTGCTTAAAATGTTTTCCGACAAAGTTTATAGTACGTAGGTTTAGTGAAAAAACGCCATCTATTTTTCATTTGTGTGTATGTGCTTGTGTGAGTCTGAGTGTGTGTATGCATGTGTGTATTCGTTTGTGTTTGTGTGTGTGTGTGGTTGAGCATTACGAGTGCGTGCGTATTAATATTGTTCTGAAATTGTTTTACTTTCATGTAACCTTTTTAACACTATTGCTCTGCCAATTTGGCTTTTCGTTGCTCTTTCTTAGTATTGTTAGTCTGGTTTGGCTATTTAATTTTAAATTTATATCTGGCAACTCTAGATAAATTACCAATTGCATGTGATCATGTCAAAAAGATGACATGCATTCCATCACTACACGTTTTCATTCATCACAACATGCAATCTATTGTCCCTCACTTTCACAACCAGCCAGGCACACGCGCTTTCTACTTGTTGCAAGATTCTAGTTACGATCGATTGCGTGCTCGCCCCGACTAGAACTTCCATGCCTGCCATTTCACTTACTCTAGCGTCTGTGTAGAGACGTTTCTTGTTGCTATTTTGAAATGTTAAATATGCGGTTTTTGTTGATGCATTTGTTTTAGCGAACAAAGCTCAAATTATCCAAACCAAATAAGCTTCAATGTCAAAACTCATCCCAATAATTCTTCTTGTCCATGTCCAAATACCATCCCAATAATTATTTTTGTTTATGTACAAAAACCATCCCAAAACTTCTCTTTCTCTATGTCCAAATACAATCTCACTAATCCTCTGTCTGTGTCCAAATACCATCCCAATAATTCTGTTTGTCCATGTTCAAATACTATCCCAAAAATTATCCATGTCATAGCCTAAATACCATCCCAATAATCCTCTAGGTCTATGTCCAAATACCAGTCGAATAATCCAACTTGTCTATGTCTAAAACGCAGCCCAATAATCCACCTTGGCTATGTCCAAATACAAACCCAATATTCACCTTAACTGTCCAAATACCATCCTAATAATTCACCTAGTCTATTTCCAAATACCATCCCAATAATCCACCTAGTCTATGTCCGTGAACCAACTCCACCCCATAGTCCACGTTGTATATGTCCGTGTACCAACTCCACCCCATAGTCCACGTTGTATATGTCCGTGTACCAACTCCACCCCATAGTCCACGTTGTATATGTCCGTGTACCAACTCCACCCCATAGTCCACGTTGTATATGTCCGTGTACAAACTCCACCCCATAGTCCACGTTGTATATGTCCGTGTACCAACTCCACCCCATAGTCCACGTTGTATATGTCCGTGTACCAACTCCACCCCATAGTCCACGTTGTATATGTCCGTGTACCAACTCCACCCCATAGTCCACGTTGTATATGTCCGTGTACCAACTCCACCCCATAGTCCACGTTGTATATGTCCGTGTACCAACTCCACCCCATAGTCCACGTTGTATATGTCCGTGTACCAACTCCACCCCATAGTCCACGTTGTATATGTCCGTGTACCAACTCCACCCCATAGTCCACGTTGTATATGTCCGTGTACCAACTCCACCCCATAGTCCACGTTGTATATGTCCGTGTACCAACTCCACCCCATAGTCCACGTTGTATATGTCCGTGTACCAACTCCACCCCATAGTCCACTTTGTATATGTCCGTGTACCAACTCCACCCCATAGTCCACCTTGTATATGTCCGTGTACCAACTCCACCCCATAGTCCACGTTGTATATGTCCGTGTACCAACTCCACCCCATAGTCCACGTTGTATATGTCCGTGTACCAACTCCACCCCATAGTCCACCTTGTATATGTCCGTGTACCAACTCCACCCCATAGTCCACTTTGTATATGTCCGTGTACCAACTCCACCCCATAGTCCACGTTGTATATGTCCGTGTACCAACTCCACCCCATAGTCCACGTTGTATATGTCCGTGTACCAACTCCACCCCATAGTCCACTTTGTATATGTCCGTGTACCAACTCCACCCCATAGTCCACCTTGTATATGTCCGTGTACCAACTCCACCCCATAGTCCACCTTGTATATGTCCGTGTACCAACTCCACCCCATAGTCCACCTTGTATATGTCCGTGTACCAACTCCACCCCATAGTCCACTTTGTATATGTCCGTGTACCAACTCCACCCCATAGTCCACGTTGTATATGTCCGTGTACTAACTCCACCCCATAGTCCACCTTGTATATGTCAGTGTACCAACTCCACCCCATAGTCCACGTTGTATATGTCCGTGTACCAACTCCACCCCATAGTCCACGTTGTATATGTCCGTGTACCAACTCCACCCCATAGTCCACGTTGTATATGTCCGTGTACCAACTCCACCCCATAGTCCACGTTGTATATGTCCGTGTACCAACTCCACCCCATAGTCCACGTTGTATATGTCCGTGTACCAACTCCACTCCATAGTCCACGTTGTATATGTCAGTGTACCAACTCCACCCCATAGTCCACGTTGTATATGTCCGTGTACCAACTCCACCCCATAGTCCACGTTGTATATGTCCGTGTACCAACTCCACCCCATAGTCCACGTTGTATATGTGCGTGTACCAACTCCACCCCATAGTCCACGTTGTATATGTCCGTGTACCAACTCCACCCCATAGTCCACGTTGTATATGTCAGTGTACCAACTCCACCCCATAGTCCACCTTGTATATGTCCGTGTACCAACTCCACCCCATAGTCCACCTTGTATATGTCAGTGTACCAACTCCACCCCATAGTCCACCTTGTATATGTCAGTGTACCAACTCCACCCCATAGTCCACCTTGTATATGTCCGTGTACCAACTCCACCCCATAGTCCACCTTGTATATGTCAGTGTACCAACTCCACCCCATAGTCCACCTTGTATATGTCCGTGTACCAACTCCACCCCATAGTCCACCTTGTATATGTCAGTGTACCAACTCCACCCCATAGTCCACCTTGTATATGTCAGTGTACCAATTCCACCCCATAGTCCACCTTGTATATGTCCGTGTACCATCTCCACCCCATAGTCCACCTTGTATATGTCCGTGTACCAACTCCACCCCATAGTCCACCTTGTATATGTCCGTGTACCAACTCCACCCCATAGTCCACCTTGTATATGTCCGTGTACCAACTCCACCCCATAGTCCACCTTGTATATGTCCGTGTACCAACTCCACCCCATAGTCCACCTTGTATATGTCCGTGTACCAACTCCACCCCATAGTCCACCTTGTATATGTCCGTGTACCAACTCCACCCCATAGTCCACCTTGTATATGTCCGTGTACCAACTCCACCCCATAGTCCACCTTGTATATGTCCGTGTACCAACTCCACCCCATAGTCCACCTTGTATATGTCCGTGTACCAACTCCACCCCATAGTCCACCTTGTATATGTCCGTGTACCAACTCCACCCCATAGTCCACCTTGTATATGTCCGTGTACCAACTCCACCCCATAGTCCACCTTGTATATGTCCGTGTACCAACTCCACCCCATAGTCCACCTTGTATATGTCCGTGTACCAACTCCACCCCATAGTCCACCTTGTATATGTCCGTGTACCAACTCCACCCCATAGTCCACCTTGTATATGTCCGTGTACCAACTCCACCCCATAGTCCACCTTGTATATGTCCGTGTACCAACTCCACCCCATAGTCCACCTTGTATATGTCCGTGTACCAACTCCACCCCATAGTCCACCTTGTATATGTCCGTGTACCAACTCCACCCCATAGTCCACCTTGTATATGTCCGTGTACCAACTCCACCCCATAGTCCACCTTGTATATGTCCGTGTACCAACTCCACCCCATAGTCCACCTTGTATATGTCCGTGTACCAACTCCACCCCATAGTCCACCTTGTATATGTCCGTGTACCAACTCCACCCCATAGTCCACCTTGTATATGTCCGTGTACCAACTCCACCCCATAGTCCACCTTGTATATGTCCGTGTACCAACTCCACCCCATAGTCCACCTTGTATATGTCCGTGTACCAACTCCACCCCATAGTCCACCTTGTATATGTCCGTGTACCAACTCCACCCCATAGTCCACCTTGTATATGTCCGTGTACCAACTCCACCCCATAGTCCACCTTGTATATGTCCGTGTACCAACTCCACCCCATAGTCCACCTTGTATATGTCCGTATACCAACTCCACCCCATAGTCCACCTTGTATATGTCCGTGTACCAACTCCACCCCATAGTCCACCTTGTATATGTCCGTGTACCAACTCCACCCCATAGTCCACCTTGTATATGTCCGTGTACCAACTCCACCCCATAGTCCACCTTGTATATGTCCGTGTACCAACTCCACCCCATAGTCCACCGTGTATATGTCCGTATACCAACTCCACCCCATAGTCCACCTTGTATATGTCCGTGTACCAACTCCACCCCATAGTCCACCTTGTATATGTCCGTGTACCAACTCCACCCCATAGTCCACCTTGTATATGTCCGTGTACCAACTCCACCCCATAGTCCACCTTGTATATGTCCGTGTACCAACTCCACCCCATAGTCCACCTTGTATATGTCCGTGTACCAACTCCACCCCATAGTCCACCTTGTATATGTCCGTATACCAACTCCACCCCATAGTCCACCTTGTATATGTCCGTGTACCAACTCCACCCCATAGTCCACCTTGTATATGTCCGTGTACCAACTCCACCCCATAGTCCACCTTGTATATGTCCGTGTACCAACTCCACCCCATAGTCCACCTTGTATATGTCCGTGTACCAACTCCACCCCATAGTCCACCTTGTATATGTCCGTATACCAACTCCACCCCATAGTCCACCTTGTATATGTCCGTGTACCAACTCCACCCCATAGTCCACCTTGTATATGTCCGTGTACCAACTCCACCCCATAGTCCACCTTGTATATGTCCGTGTACCAACTCCACCCCATAGTCCACCTTGTATATGTGTATGTTCTACATCGCCCTCAGATATTCTTCCCCTTGTTCTTGTGCTACTTGTTCTTGCTGTTCTTGTTATTGTTCTATATCTTCTTCTTCGTCTTCTTTTTTTTTCTTCCTCTTCTTTGAACGCTTTCAGAAGTCAACTTCAATCTTCCTAGAGAAAGCGCTGGTTAGCCATAGGCTATTGGTATCTCCATAGAGCTTATCCATTAATGGTATCGGTAATAGCAACGCTGGTCGGTACATGACCTCTGTTTTTTTGGCATTTATGGTCAGGCCAAAATTATCGCATGCGGCAGAGAACTGGTCCATTCCAACCTGCATGTTCAGTTCTGAGTTGCTCATTAGAGCGCAGTCGTCAGCAAATACAAGTTCCCTGATTATGTCGCCAGCTACTTTGGTTTTGGCTTTTATTCTTCTGGGATTGAGTAATTTGCCATCTGTGCGGTACTTTAAGGGTATTCCAAGCTCCAGTGATCTGAAGGCGTCTGTCATCATGGCCGCGAACATCATGCTGAACAAAGTCATGTACCAACCAGCACCAGGTATGCCGAACACAAAACCAGAGACTACAGTCAGCGGGCAGACGTTGAATGCCGTAGAAACATGCACATATCTAGGCAGTACGCTGTCGAGATCTGTCAGACTAGACGATGAGGTGGCAAGCAGAATAGCATAGGCCAGTACAGCCTTTGGTACAATGCGCTCGATGGTCTGGGCACGTCGTGGCATCAGCGTCAAGACCAAACTCAGAGTCTACCGTGCAACTATCATTCCAACACTACTATACGCTTGCGAAAGCTGGACTGTATACTCTGGACATGCAAAGAGGTTAAACCACTTCCACACAGGTTGCCTGAGGCGAATATTCCACATCCGATGGCAAGATCGTGTCACTGACATCGAGGTTCTCTCGAGGGCTAACATGCCCAGCATCCATGCACTGCTAGAGAAAGCACGACTAGGATGGGCCGGACACCTCGTTCGTATGTCAGACGAGCGGCTCCCAAAGTAGCTTCTCTACGGCGAGCTGAGAGAGGGAGGGCGCGAGAGAGGGCGCCCAAAGAAACGTTTTAAAAACGGTCTGAAGGACTCAATGAAAAGTTGCCAAATAGACATCGACACCTGGGAATGTCTTGCGCAAAACAGATCTGACTGGAAAAGCGCAGTCAAATCGGGTGTAGCTGCCGTTGAAGACGACCGTGTTGTGAAAGCCCAGAGCAGACGCGACACGCGGAAATCCCGATCAGCGGGAACACCATTCCCTTCTACAAACTTCGTGTGCCCGATATGTAGCAGGTGTTTTCGTGCCCGTATTGGCCTGTTCAGCCACATCTGTGACAAGGATGATGTCGGCGGTCCTCATCGACAACGATGGACAGCTATTATTATTATAATAGCCACGCACGCTATCTCTGTTCCTCGTTTGTTGGACATCTTTGTAGCAAATGCTCAGCAGTCATTTTGTCAGTGCCTCAGACACATTCATATGTATGTCGTATTCTTAGCTGATCGGACAGATGTCATCTCAGTCTGTTGTGGTGCGTGTAATGTCTAAAGATTACTACCTGCTCATCGCTGATGACCTCGTCCTTTGTTTGTGACCAGCATGCTCTGCTTCCCACTTATTCCTGTTTATACACCTGGTAAACCTCTTTGCCTTTTAATAAGTTATACCTAAATCAGGTTGAGGTAGCATTCAACCGTCGCGTGTACAAATAAGTAATGATGTTGCTATGGGGAAAGTCGCTATTGTAATATAACAATTTAAAAAATAATGCAAATAAATACAGATATACTATTTAAAAATAAAGTTCAATAGTTAGCTAGAACAAAAATGGTATTTCATCACATGATTCTTCTTTTCTTCTTCATCTTCTTCATTGTAGGCAGTCAGACATCAACCTTTATTTTTTTCGAAAAAAGATCCGGTCACCATGAGGCTGTCGACACTGCCATAGTGCTTGTCTAGTGTTGCCATTGGTGATGGCCACATCTGCTTTCTCTGGTCCTCGTATGTCGGACAGTTTTGCAGCATATGTTCAGCGGTCATTTTCCCCGGTACCGCACGTGCATTCGTCATTCTATTGTGGCCAGTGCGAAGTCTGAAGACCACGACCTGCTCTCTTCTGTTCAACTAATAGGCATCGTTTTTTGTGTAGCCAGTATGATCTGTTTCCCATTTGGTCATGTATCTAGCTCTAATAAGCCTTTTTCACTCTTTGTATGTCACACTAGTATCTGGTTGTGGTAGTCTTGTATCTTCTTTTGCCAGTCTGTTTGCCTCCTCGTTGCCTTGGATGTTACAGTGGGATGGAACCCATTGTACCACTACTCTTTTTGGTGCGGACTGCTGGCATAGTTGACAGAGTACTGCTCTTAAATCATTAACTTCAGTATTGTTCTGGCTTTTTAGTGCTGTGACTACGGCCAGGACATGTGCAAGCAGGACTATATGGCTTTCATTACTCTTGCTTGTCACCATTTCTTCTACTGCAGCCCTCAGTGCCTCAGCTTCCGCTCTGAAATTGCTTGAGTATTTTCCAGTTGCCACTGACCTTGTTACTTTTCTACCATTTGGTAGGCACAGGAATAACCCTACCCCTCCGTTCTGTGTTGTGTTTGTTGCAGAACCGTCGATGTATGCATGGGCCCAATCTATGCTTGGGTAGTTTTTCGTTATGTACCTCAGGGTTGTATCTCTTCTTTCTTTTTCAGTCTGCCTGTTTTTGTTTCCAATACCTGGTATGTTTTCTACCACCTCTGGAAATATATGCTGCCTCCAGGTAGGTTTTCGTACAGTAGGGATGGGCTTTGGTGTTGTTAATGCGTTCATAGGGTCTTCGCTCATCTTTGCTTTGGCTATTTCTGCAAAGTTTCTCCGCTTTAGTTTCCCATTTCCAAAATGTTTTAGTCTCTGATGCATTGGATGGTCAGTCAGTCTTCTGAGTTTCTCTGCTTGCTGTTGGGCTCTGCAGTCTCTTCTGTTGGTCATGGATTGCAGTTTTGTAATCTTTTCAAGTTCTACATTTGGCGTTGACTTCATGCCTCCTGTTATGACTCTCATGGCTTGGTTTTGGAGTTTGCTAATTTTATCGAAGTTCGCCTTTGCTGCTGTTGTCCATGCCGCAATGCCATACTCGAGAACTGGTCTCACTCTTCCAGTTAACAGTTTCTTTAGTATACTTTCGTCTGCTCCCCAGCTTGTGCCAGCAAATTTCCTCATGATTGCCATTCTTTCTCTGGCTCTCATTCGGTTTCTCTAGATCTGACTTTTCCGTGTCATGCACCGATCAAATGTGACTCCCAGGTAGTTTGGGTTGTCGTTTGGCTACAGGTATTTGCCGTTAAGAATTAATTTGGTGTTTTGAGCTTTGCTTGATAGCGAGAATATCGTACATGTCGTTTTTTCCTCGTTTATTTTGACCAGCCATGTGTTCGCCCACTTTTCCAGCGATGTTAGGGCCTGCTGCATCCCATTTCTTGCTATGGTGAGATTCTTTCAGAGGTCCACATAGCCAGATCGTCTGCAAACATTGAGCTATGGACTCTTCTTGGTATATTCTCTGTTATGTTATTTATATACACCAGGAAGAGTGTGGGTGAGAGTACTCCCTCTTGGGGTACTCCATTCTCAAGTGTCATCTTTTTGCTCATCTGCCCTTGTACTTGAACTCTGGCTATTCTGTTTTTGAGGTAGTGACTGATCCATTTGTACATTTCACTTCTTCTTAGCTTGATTCTAAGTCCCTCTTTCCAGACTTTGTCAAATGCCTTTTCTAGGCCCATCCAAACCGCTACTGTGTGTTTTTTGCTCCTGGTAGGCATCTTCTATTTCCTGGGCTATGAGGATGACCTGATCCTCAGTTGATCGTGCTGTCTAAAGCCTGCTTGCTGTGGAATTAGTATGTGTTTTTCTTCCAGATGCCACATCAGTCTGGTGTTTATCATACGTTCCATCAGTTTGCCTACGCAGCTCAGTAGGCTGATAGGCCTGTATCTATTTGGATCTGTTTTGCCTTTTCCTTTCTTTGGTACTGGGACAAGTACTGCGTCTTTCCATGCCTGGGGTACAATACCCCTTTTCCAGCTTTGGTTCAGGACTGATAGTAGTTTCCTCTTTGCTGTTTGGCCCAACCCTATCTGCATTTCGTTTGTTATCCCGTCTTTTCAGGGATATTTCCTTTTCTTTAACGTTCTCATGGCCTCTTCCATTTCTTTCATTGTTAATTTTGCCATCATATGCTCTTCTGGTGCCATATTGATGTTGTCGTGCCCCTTTTTGCTCTTCACTAATGTCTGTATGCCTATCTGCAGGGACATCAATGTGGTTTGCTCTGGCATAATGTTCAACAAAGGTGTTTGCTGCTTTTTTTCCAGTGAGCATGTTGTCACCCTGCTTGATTGTAATTTGTTTGTTTGATGGAGTTTCCTCATTCATGGCTCTGACTAGCTTCCATAGTTTGTTCCCTTCTTTGTCTAAATTGAGGCTTTCTGTTTTGTTTTTCCAGCTTTCTCTTGCTGTTTGGTTTAGAGTGTATTTGTATTTCGCCGTGGCGGCTTTGAGGGCGGTATTTGCCTCCATAGATTGTTCTCTCTCTGCCACGTTCCTAGCATTTGTGACTGCGTCTTCCGCTTTTGGCAAATCGTCATTCCAATAGGGCTTATAGTTTGTCCTTGCCCCTCTTGGGATGGTTTCAGTGGCAGCTTGCATTATTGCTTTGCTTAGGCTTTCCACTATGGGCTTCATTTTGTTATTCCGTGTGTTGATGGTTTCACACAGCCCATCTGTCAGGATTGCAAATCTGTCCCAGTCGGCTCGTTTGTAATTCCTACGTGGGAGCGGTTTTGTTTCCTGTGGGCCTACTTCCATATCAACTTCTAGCCTAATTGGCATGTGGTCGCTACCTGCCAATTGGTTTAGCACCTGGCGGACTATTTTATGGTGAATGTCCACCGTGGAAAAGGCCAAATCTGGAGTAGAGGTGGTATGCCATGTTCTAGAATAGAAGCTAAGGCTATCCTCCGGCCTATTGATTATATATATATATTTGTGTCTATCTCCCAATCTCCCACTTCGTCACCTCTGCAGTCTGCATCACATGATTCAATACAAGTCATTAAACATTGTAAGAATTTTGATTCATCATTGCTGGAAATGTTCTACGACAAAGTGTATGGTATATGGTTGTAGTGGGAACAGCGCGATTGTGTGTGTGTATGTGTATGTGCATGCGCGTATGTGTGTACGTGTTCGTGTATGTGTGTGGGTGCAAGCGTAGGGTAGGGTTTGGGAGTTGCGTGCGTGCGGATGTGCGTGTGTGTGTGTGTGTGTGTGTTTGTATTTGTTGTTGTTGAATGCCCACAGGGGGATCAAGACGCTGAGCAGCGCATGAGCTGCAGTGGTCAGCGACGCATAGCTGACTGCTAACGTCAGGGCCAGCAAAACCAGAGCTGCCAAGACCCTTCTACACCTCCACGTGGTGATCCTGGATAACAGGCTGCAGCAGGGCAGACTGGCTAAGGAGAAGGGATCGAAGAGGGAATGCTAACCCGGTACTCAAAAAATGCTTGCTGAAGTCGGATGTGTTGGACCGAAAGGTGCAAATATCGCAGTCAAGCTGTAAACTACGACACAACGCATTCCGTTCTCTGGACTACATTCTGCTACTTAAGCCCTTTCAGGGTTTGGTAGCGGGAGATTGAGAACGAACGCAGAAGAAGAAGAAGAATGCCCACAGGGGTTAACTTTACTCTGAAAAGGGACGTTAGTGGCGAGTTTCAGGAGCTTCTCTCACATTCCGGTTCGCGTTGATGAAGTTCGACCGGGACGCCCCAGGGGGTGGTTCTTTGCTTGGCATCATCTGTGTCTAATTTAACTACGGGAATCAAGTCGATCCCCAACCTCGTGTGCCAGACTGCTATAAAGCAGCCTGTTTCCAAGGAGATTGGTGATGAAGCTTGATGTGAGAGTCGTGGCCAAAATATTTCACCTGACCCTGATTAATATTTCTAATCAGTATGTTTTGACTCACAATTCAAAATTATAATTTCCGTATGTATATGTTTAAATGCTTTCAGGCGTGTGTGTGTTTGTGTCTGTCCATGTTAATATTTTTTCTATATGGTTTTTGCTTTTTATGAAACTTTCTGACACTATTACGTTTTATATTTGACTGCCTAGTAGTATTTTTAGGTTTTATTGTTCTTGCATTTTGTTTTAAGTTTGTAACTTACAACTATAAATACATGACCTGATGCACTTAATGATGCCTAACAATGGAAACATTCGACCAATAGCAGTTTCCATTCACTAGAATATGCAAACTATTGGCCCCCAATTTCACAACCAGCAACGAACAGGCACTTTGCCCACAAGGCCTTATTCCCTTACATGAACTTGCTACATGGCCGACATCACGTGTCTGTATGGAAATGGTAATGGTTGCCATGTTGGAATATTTAGTGTTACAATTTTTTTTTCTGTTTGTGTTAAAGAACAAAACTCAACTTATCCAAAGGAAATGTCAACGTAGTAACTTTCCCCAAAAATCCACTTTGTCTGTGTCCTTGTAATAACTCATCCCCAGTCCACCTTAACTTTGTCCATGTACTAACTCGATTCCAGTCTACCTTTTCTTTGTCCATGTACTAACTCTACCCAAGTCCACCTTTTCTTTGTCCATGTACTCACTCCACCCCAAAGTCTACCTTGTATTTGTCAATGTACTAACTCCATCTTATAATCGTCGTGCTTATTTCGATGTACAAAGTTCATCCAGAGTGAAATCTATTTTCGATCATCTACTACGAATGTATCAAAATCTCGCGTGTCGATATCAATTTTTTTAAAAGGCGAGGCTGCAGTGATACAGAAGATGAAAAGTAAATTAAAATATAGACACGTATGGCTCAGTAACAGTATCGGGACAGCCACGACACGTAGTGAAATGTATGTTTTGTTTTGTTTATGTTCTAAAGCGACACCTGAGCCATACCTGTATGTGTTGTTATCGACTATCTAAATCTACCACCATGCACCACAGTTTACTCTATGTCCATCTACTGTCTTTCTCTCCCGCCCACCACCCCCACATAGACTACTTTGTGCTATGTTTACCTACCACGTGCACCACATAGCATGTTTATGTACATCTACATCCCCGTCCCACTCCCCCACACCATCCTTCATAACCCACATTGATTATGTATACATGCAACATTCAACCGGTTGACAATCTTGTCTATGTGAATCTACTTCCCCCCACCAGATACAACATATTCTACTACCACCCCCATTACAACATCCATCATGTCTATCTACTACATGTCTATCTACTACATGTCTATCTACTACATGTCTATCTACTACATGTCTATCTACTACCAATACACCATACACGAAACAGAGATATGATGAAATAATCAATCGTTGTCAAAGGGAATCAAACAAAGATGATGTTCACAAGATAGATGTTTATCTTTGAAGATTGTCCAGCGCTTGCATAATCGATTCTACTCGAAATGGTCACACTTTGCGAGTGTAATGTTTCACATTACAATATAGCTATCACTTTCACTTCTCTCATGCGCTAGTAAGCCCATTTTAGAATTCCAGTGGTTCTTAAGATTCCATGAATCAGCGACAACCTTAAACAAATGATAATTAGCAAAATCCAACACACGCCCTCGTCACGCGAGGTGACATTAAAACATGTACTGTAAAACTTAATGTCAGTTTGAATCGCCAGCACCACATAGATATGTGCGTAACCCCACGTGCCTATGAGTCGTAGGGGGTGATAGTCTGTTTTAGCAGACATGTCTTTCTATCTTTCTATATTTTCGTCTTTCCATTTTTTTTTTCCTTTTATCGTGTCGCTGGTCTTCAATGTTATTTGACTGGCAGATATCAGCAAACAAGACCAGATCTATGAGCGCAAGGTAATCTCAGACAAAAATGCATCTTATCTCTACAAACTCTGAACGTACAAGAGTTACTAACCTCATAAACTACCCACTAACGCTGCTCTAGTTTTTAGCTCTGCCCTTATTGTGTATCTCTTAAACCACTTCTTGTGTCCCGATATCTTACTGTCCTGTTACGTTTCTGATCGTAGGTGGACCATATGCAGCCTTACGATTATAACGTAACCGTGTGCACCCTCTTGGTAAGTGAATATATGGTGTAAACCACTTGCCATACAGTTAGATATAATGTTCTCAGATAGCCCTAGACCAGCACAGTCCCACCAGCAAGAATTGACACGATTTGGAGAATCATTGCTGCTCGCTCGCGTCCTGCAAGTTACATTGTCACAATGTCATACGATAGCGTCATACAATAAATACAGTGCTGGGTAATCTATCATTTCGCTTACCGAACTAAATCACAAGATCAATATTCATAATAATACAAGAAAACATAATGATCTATTGTGATACAGACGTGTACGTCTCACAACCACAGAAATACGTTAACACGAAATATAATATTGATACATACAAGACTAATCACACATAGTTTGTCACTTGACACAATTATGCGTCTGGTACAGTAATATATTTATATTTTTATATATATATATATATATATATATATATATATATATATATATATATATATATATATATATATATATTTATTTATTTATTTATTTATTTATATATATATATATATATATATATATTTATATGTGTATATATCATTCGTTTTGTTAGATCTCCGGTATTATCTCATTTCTACCATCTGGTACACCAGTAAAGAATCAACACGTTTGACAGAATCTACAGTAATACTGTCACAACAGACTCAGAGTTACGAGACAGATATTCACGAAAGCTTATATTAGTAGCTTAGCTCATATGAAAAGTTTTTGTGAGGATTAAAAGCAGGGATCGACTAGACATGATTGATAAAACGATATTTCGTTATGTCAACACATAATTAACTTTTGATAAATAATAAGCCATCCTGGTAACCAATTTAGAAGTTGACAAATGTACATAAGGTGTGGATGGTGGAATGTGTGGTGGCGGGGAAAGAGTGGATGGGGACGGGATGTAAACGTAAAATAGAACAGATAAATCGTGTTTATTGTCTAAAAGACATTAGGAAACTATAAGAACATTTCGTAACTATAGGAACATGCACGTCCAAGTGGAAGTTAACACACATTTTCGATCAGTATGTTGTGAAATATATACCCTTATACCAAATATACCTAATGTAAATAAAGACTGAACTAAACACATATTTTCGTTAACTTGTATATTTATAAATGTGATAAAGACATATCACATTTATGTCAATACGATTTGAACGTCGGCAAAAAAGCGAAATATTGCCGTCGACGGTAACTTTGCAATTTGAAGTGAGGAGGAAAAGGGTTATATGAACATTACGCCTATTACGTTATAGAAAAGTAGGAGATGTACTTGTATACAAGTCAAGGAGTGTAAGAGAGAGAGGGAAAGAGAGAGAGAGAGAGAGAGAGAGGAAGACAGAGAGGGAGGGAGGGGCATGGGTTCACTGATTGTAAGCCTGAAATCACTGTATTGTTACATTAATGCACACTTTGTTGTATAGTCTGATTTATTTTTTGCTATTCAGATTTGATATTTTCGCCTTTTGTCAGAAATTTACGACGTCAGTCGGTTTCAGATCGCGTCAGCACAATGTATCTTGAAAATGAGAAGTAGTATTCGCGTACCCTGACAGTTCAAGTAGTATTCGCGTACCCTGACAGTACAGGTAGTATTCGCGTACCCTGACAGTACAAGTAGTATTCGCGTATCCTGACAGTACAAGTAGTATTCGCGTACCCTGACAGTACAAGTAGTACCCGCGTACCCTGACAGTACAAGTAGTATTCGCGTACCCTGACAGTACAAGTAGTATTCGCGTACCCTGACAGTACAAGTAGTATTCGCGTATCCTGACAGTACAAGTAGTATTCGCGTACCCTGACAGTACAAGTAGTATCCGCGTACCCTGACAGTACAAGTTTCCAATGGTACACTTAGGCGACCAGGGCCTATCGCGTCGAATGATGATGCCTATGATCACGTCTGATGCCGTGTCAAAAGAAAGGCGCCGATCTGTTTTAGCCAGATACTACGAAGACGGCCCCGAGGATATCTTTAGGATGAGTAGAATTTTTCCCCGTCCATATTCCCACATCCAGATGGAGCATCTCGTGGGCGTGGTATTCCAGGGGAGACGGGCAACGTGACCAAAGAGGAATAGGTGATAGACTTCAATAGTCTGAGAACCTGCGCAAATCCTAAAGATACAATATCCCAGCAAGTGCCGATACAATTGCCTTGAATATTTGTTCATGTGTAGAGCCTAGACAAACTTCGCCTAACCAGTACACATTTGGTGACGGGGTACCCCACCTTGGCCTCGGTACCTTAGACCATTGCTAACGCACACGCGAAACTGCTTAGCTAAGGCTAGTATATTACATACTTCTTTCTGTCTGACATGGTTAGAAATTCTACAGACACGTCAACCTGACAATGCCGAAAAATATGGAAAGTACAAAATTTGAAAGTTTTGCAAACGAGCTTGAACGACGCCTCAGTCATCAAGATCTGCGCCATTCAGTGGGTGATCATCATGCTGTAATAGGTGAAAAATGGACTACTGGAAACAAACTTAAACATAATAACAAGGGAAAACCTAGAAGATAGACGAACAAAAAAAAAGATAACCAATATTATCTTAATGATCTGCAGTTGAAAACGTTTGAATTGATAAACAAGAAGCTTAATCTTGTCAAATGACCAAACATCCACACAGTTCATGTGACTCTCCTGAAAAAAAACAACTCTACACAGATACCACACTATACATGTGTGTGGACATCCTGAATGACAAACAGAGATATGTCACATATATAACATACCACATAGATACACGCAGTCACCATCTGACACAGGTCAGGTCAGGTCAAATCATCCCGTAACCAGTGAGGTTGTTGGGGCACACATGAAGACATCCTCACAATCCCACGCCACCCCTCTCTGTCAGATGCCGCTGCCTGTGACTCTTCTGGTCGGAGACTGGTTCATTCTTTTATGTTGTCCTTCCATCTCTTTTTGGGCCGGCCTCTTCGTCGTCTGCCATGCACCTTTCCGTGGAGGATTGTATTTGCAAGACCATTTGATCTCGATATGTGACCGTACTAAGTCAGTTTCCTTCTTTTGACAGTTGCAAAGAGGTCTTCGAAAGGCCCTATTGCTGTTGTAATTCTATCTCGTATTTCTTCATTTGTAACTAGATCTGTGTACATCTGACACACTGGATCAAAATACACCATATACAGCCCCCTACAGACAAATTGCAACTCGTCTCATTTGTACGAAACACAATATCATAACATACTTTGCAGGTGTCTCCAATTGATATTTGCCTCGTTGAGGTACACTGCTAACAACTGCACTTCTATTTGTTGAAGAGCTCTGCGGTGAAACCTATCTGTATGTATTACATGATGCAGAATGTGCACACACACCGCTGCACATGGTCATTCTCTAACTCAGTTGACCTGACTTGAATATCTCCTCATCTTGGTATTTGCAAGTCCTTAACTGAATTGGAAATGAGGATATGCCATTCCATACAACCTAGTGAACACCCACATAAAGCATATTTAAACTGACATGAAGTTCCGAAAAACGAACTGGAGGCTATTCTGAGAAAAGTAAGACCATCTCTTTGCAAATACAACTGACAATATTGAAACACTTAATGTGACCTTTAAAGCACACTGACAATATATTTCAATAGGTCGAATGATATTTAATCAGTTCTGGAATAAAGAAATACAAAGTGAGATATGCGATTGAAAGATCGCGTCAACAGAAGTCTTAGATACAGGAAGTATTGATTTGACATGGCAAAATTAACTCCAAAAATATAAAAGTGATAAATGGGTAGACATACTCCAAATGAGACCTTGGGCGTAACAGAAATAGAGCCTGATAATTGGTCGACAGTCTGTCTGGAGAAAACATGAGAGATAACCCAAGTGATAAATGCAGGTAAGCATCGGTAATCAACAATATGACTGATCACTTTACTAAACAAATAAGGTGAGTAAAGAAGTGCAGGTAGCAGTGAAAAAGGTAAATGCAATGTCAGGTATGATAACAAGAACTAATAAACATAGGAGCATGGAAGTGATCGTCAAACAGTATAAAGCATTGGCTAGACCTAGATTGGAGTACTGTGTACAGGTGCGGAGGCCTTATCATAGAGGGGATATACATATGCTGGAAAGGATACAAAACTGATAGTAAGATTCCAGAATTATAGTTATAAGGAATGAAAAACCGGCCTACAGTGTCCGCCTACTAGAACAAGAGAGCACAGTTGCAAAATTAATTAATTAAATAAATGTCCATTTTAGTTGCTGAAAATATTTTGTTAGTCAGAGAGTGGTGATTTCTTCAAATGCATTGCCACAAGAAATAGTGATATCAACTACTGCATTGAAGAATATATTTGGAGCGCAAAGTTATTCTTAGATCATTTGAAGTGAAATAGACTGGTTGTATACACATTTTGCAGTGCCTTCTAAACCAGTACAAACACGTTGTTAGTTATTTTCCATCAAGTAATGGAGCAGAAATACTTATAGAACATGACATGAGACAGTGCGCTATCTGAGGAGCCAAGAGAAGACTCCATAATCCAATGCCCTCATTTTTAAGTAGACTTTAACATGCAAGTGCTCCAACATTCCCGGAAGAAACGTAAGCTGAGAAAGCCCACAGGACCGGCCAATATTCAAAATGAAATGCTACGTCACATGTGGTATCCAGAAAAAGCTGTTTTCAAATTGATCAACTTGTCATGCAGAAATGGAAATCTTCAAAAAGCATGTATGTTTCTGACCTAGAAACATGACATTAAAGAGTGGGACCGGAAGGCTAAATGGAATTCTTAGGAGACTACATGTCTACTTATTTTTTTAAAAATTGAAACTAAAAATCAATTGTGAAAAAACAGTGTACATCATATTCACCAAGAACCCACACGGTTGGCAAATAAATTATAATTTTGAACTTTAGAGAACACGAACTAATTAGAAAGGAACATACAACATGTCCTGGAGTCACACTTGAACGACTACTCAGCCTCAAGCATCACATCCGAAGTGAGATGAATGAAACAATGAGACATCCTTAGCTGTTGAAGAAATTTGCTAGTAAGGCATGTCGATCAGACAAAGATAATTTGAGAAGTTTATATCTTGGTTAAATGCGATAAGCAATAGAACAATAGAACATAATAGTGCTCTCATAGCAAGCTGCTCAATATCTAAGTGAAATTCTGGATAGATTACGCAATAATGTTCTTCACTTCAATAGGAGGGAAGTAAAGTCAACAATAACTACAGCTTGCGAAATCCACACAAATATGGAACCCGTTAACATGTGACGGGCTAAAGCTGTTATATAATCTTATTAACGAATTATTGGAATGACACAGCATCTCCCCGAAAGACGTCTTTCAAAATGTCCGTACACCATCATGTTTAAGAAGCTACAGACATATACCAAATCCCAGAAATAAGATAAGAGTTACAGAGAGCAGTACGATATGTACATCCACTAACATTCTTTAAACCAACAGAAATACTGACAACATTAATGGAGTAGAGCCCCATTATTTATGTCCAATAACTTTCATGCGAGCAGCTTAAAAACTGTTGACGCCTGTTCCAACGAATGAATGAATTGGTATATTGATGGATCTGCATTGAATTCAACCATTACAGCAGGTAATTGCTTTATTAGAACACACATTTAGTTCCTCTGATGCTTGCGTGGAAGTTTCATCAAAATCATCATCATGTGATTGATCAGTTCTAAGTAGCAGGGTGTGGGGTAGGCGAGGGATCAGGACTGAAACAAACATTTAGGTCTACACTGCAGTTTCTCTATATAAACTCGTGTATGCGTGTGAGACGTTGACCGCTTATAGTTTTCATGTCGAGCAATTAAACCATTTCCACAAGTCCTGCCTGTGGAAAATTCTAAGGATTGGACGGCAGGACATGGTGACAAATGCAAATGTGCTGGTGCGATCGGGTGTGCAAATTATTTACACTACCATATATGTAGCACAGCTGAGGTGGGCTTCCATGTGGTATGCATGTCGGATCAACGTCTACCAAACGAGTTGGTCTGTGGTGAAATGCAAAATGGTAAGATAATAAGTGGTGGATAGCGGAAAAGGTCAAGAACACACTTAAGAGATCTCATTGATCCAGTGCGGTTTTAACCACGATGATTGGGAAATAATCGACACAAACCGCACAGGCTGGCGCAACACTATCATTGAGGGTGTTTAGAGAAATAAGGCATCAATAGCAAATGAGGCTATCCAGAGACGATCGCTCAGCAAGTCAGCTCACAGCAATCTTTCAAACCTATTGGGAAGTGCTGTCATATGTCATTGTACTAAGTGTGACAGACAATTCAGGGCTGCGTCTAGACTATATAAGTAGAAACATTCAAGATCATGGCTGCTGTTAATTTAAAACAATATCTTCTGTTCATCCTATGTTGTCATGTTGTACTATCGGTTATCGATTAGGTATTGTAAAATCGTACACTAACAAGAACACAGTGTGGAAGTTTGGAACCCATCTAGAATGAAGGTATGCGATTATTTCTGGATTGCACTAGAGATACACCGATTATGGAGATACGGTACATGCTGAGATTTTTGTCTGTGACATCCACACACAAATTGGCGGCGCAAAAGCATATATGAGTGTCACCACAGACATGCGACACTTTCTGTACAGTTGAATTACAGACATCAAGGGTCAAGGATCTTGAGATTGTCATCATTGACGACACAGGCAGATCAAACAATCGGGAAAGTCACTCAGCTAAGATGATAGTCATTGGAGAAGAATGGGTCCATTATCGTGATAGAATGATGGAGTACCAATTGGCACCATAACCTTAGGCAAGGGATGCAGAGAATGGGGCAACGTGAGAGCAGAGCTTAATGTGAATCCGCTGATAACTGAGAACACGCACGATAGTGATGCTGCCATACACACCGACGGATCAGTCCTGCGCAGTGGGACATAAGGATGGAGCTTCTCGGCTAGAGTAAGAGGGCAAGTGGTTTCCGAGCGCAGTGGGGCATACACGCCAACATCCTCTAGTTTGATAAAGACGTTGGAAGAAGTGTCCTGAGATCGATATATGAGATTCCTTTAACAAGGGCAATCATCGTGACTGATACGCAAGCCGTACTTCAGAAGAAATCAGGAATGGCTGCGGTACAAGTGGATAGCAGCTGTTGAGGCCTCAAACCTGCAGGGATTGATATTTGTTTTGTTTTTTTTTTGTTTTTTTGCGTTCGCCCTATTTCTCTAATCCCCAAGGCGGTGTGCGTTGCACTGTGGTTTTTATTTTGCGCCTGTAGGCCCAGTGCATCCGACTTCAGCATGCATTTTATGTAAGGGTCTGCTTCCTCCTGCATTTTCTAAGGGTTTGCTTCCCCGGGGTAACGGCCGGTGCTGTGATGGGGATCGAACCCAGCACCTTCTGGTTGTGAGCCGTGTCACTTTACCACTAGGCCAAGCCGTCCCCTATATATGAATCTACTGTTTTGGTCATGCCAGGGTTCAGGACAATGAAAGCGCTGACATCTTGGCTTGACAAGCTCCCATCATTGGCACGTCAGTGATGGGTAGGATTGACATTTTGACATCAATGAACGATCATCTGTTAGATGGGGACACGAAAATAGATGAATCAGCAATCCACAAACTTCAAAGCTTTGACATCAATGAACGATCATCTGTTAGATGGGGACACGAAAATAGATGAATCAGCAATCCACAAACTTCAAAGCTTTGACATCAATGAACGATCATCTGTTAGATGGGGACACGAAAATAGATGAATCAGCAATCCACAAACTTCAAAGCTTTGACATCAATGAACGATCATCTGTTAGATGGGGACACGAAAATAGATGAATCAGCAATCCACAAACTTCAAAGCTTTGACATCAATGAACGATCATCTGTTAGATGGGGACACGAAAATAGATGAATCAGCAATCCACAAACTTCAAAGCTTTGACATCAATGAACGATCATCTGTTAGATGGGGACACGAAAATAGATGAATCAGCAATCCACAAACTTCAAAGCTTTGACATCAATGAACGATCATCTGTTAGATGGGGACACGAAAATAGATGAATCAGCAATCCACAAACTTCAAAGCTTTGACATCAATGAACGATCATCTGTTAGATGGGGACACGAAAATAGATGAATCAGCAATCCACAAACTTCAAAGCTTTGACATCAATGAACGATCATCTGTTAGATGGGGACACGAAAATAGATGAATCAGCAATCCACAAACTTCAAAGCTTTGACATCAATGAACGATCATCTGTTAGATGGGGACACGAAAATAGATGAATCAGCAATCCACAAACTTCAAAGCTTTGACATCAATGAACGATCATCTGTTAGATGGGGACACGAAAATAGATGAATCAGCAATCCACAAACTTCAAAGCTTTGACATCAATGAACGATCATCTGTTAGATGGGGACACGAAAATAGATGAATCAGCAATCCACAAACTTCAAAGCTTTGACATCAATGAACGATCATCTGTTAGATGGGGACACGAAAATAGATGAATCAGCAATCCACAAACTTCAAAGCTTTGACATCAATGAACGATCATCTGTTAGATGGGGACACGAAAATAGATGAATCAGCAATCCACAAACTTCAAAGCTTTGACATCAAACGAAGGTCCACGTGAATGAGGGTTAAGGAAAGACAGAGCAGAAGAGTTTACAACCAGTGAGCTACCTGGAACATCACATACTAACACTGCACACTTTTCTGAGAGAAACTGAGCACCTATGTGTATTTTCGGAATACAGTGACTTCGATTCTTAAAAATACAGAAAAAGAATGCGAACAGAAAATGTTGACAAAGTGGTCCTCATCTATTACGATGGACGAAGAACATAATTTTTGAAGCTCTCTTCATTTCAGCATAGGTAAGAACGCGGGGATGAGAACAAGACAGCATACTACACAAGTTTGAAAACCTTGAAGCATCTAATTTCTAACATGCACGTATTTACAATGAGTCACTCCATATGTTGTGATTTTTTTAGATAATTGTTATTCACAATTGCTGCTGTTGTAAATATTGTAAAATAACATGCATATACATCAATTAAACAGCGTGGATATGTCTGTCGTAAATCTGTGATGATTATCATTTGGTATGACAGGCAGACACAAGAAAGGGAAGATAAGAATATAAATAGAGCTTGGTGACGCCAGGGAGACCACAATAAGTTGGACATTTTGGTACACTCCGAGGCCAGTCAACTGATATACACTGTAGATACACAGACAAGTATATTGTAGGTGTTTGGAAAAAGTAGAGAGTCCACAGCAAGAATAGAGCATCTTCATTCGAGTTGTCACAAAACAGATTTGACGTCATGAAGAAAACTGCAATTCTGGGTGTTGTCCTTCTTTTAATGGTAAATATGCCAGGTTGGCTTTTAATTGTTGGACTTAATAAAAAATAAACTGAACCAGACACGTGTACATACACACATGCATATACATGCATAATTACGCGTACTCATAATTACATACACCCGTACACATACATATATACACGTACACACCCACGTACCCATGCACACATATCCACATATACATATTTGCATACATACACACACGTACACACAAATGCATGCATATCCTTACAGACATACACTCGTACGCACATACATGCATACATACATACTTACATATACACTTACTTACATACATACATATACATGCATACATACATATACACTTCCATACATACACAAATACATACATACATAAATACATGCATACGCCCATTTATACATACATACATACATACATACATACATACATACATACATACACACATACACATACGTACATACATACATACATACACACATGCAAACATGCATACACACATAAATACATACACACAAATATATATGCATACACACATATTTGTCAGTCTGTGTGTGGTTCGTCGAAGGCTTATAACCAATCTCGACAGTTCGTCTCGCTTGTGGTCATTCTCTCGCTTGTGGTCATTCTCTCGCAAAGAGCTAGTGACTGGCAAATGGAAAGCAGTAATCGTGCCTAAAGACCCTGTCCTCGCCCGACCAACCGGTCGGAGAAGGGCAGGTCGGCAGGCAAAAATCGTCTCCAGTCCCAGTGAAATTCATCGCGGGGTCGTTGGGATCCGTTCTGAAATTCATCCCTCCCCGAGCGAGACCGGTCGGTCGGTCGGTCATTCGGTCGGTGTGTGTACGGGCCCCTGCCAGGCGGTCCTATGTAAACGGAGTGAGGGACGGAACAACCGTCCCGTCCGTCAGTCAGTCTCTGCGGCCCTCCTGGTGAGGCTTTTTACACATCCATCCGTCCGTCCATTCATCGCCGACCGGTGTGTGTGGTTCGTCCGTCTCCGACAGATATCTGGTTGATCCTGCCAGTAGTCATTTGCTTGTCTCAAAGATTAAGCCATGCATGTCTAAGTTCACACTGTCTCACGATGAAACCGCGAATGGCTCATTAAATTAGTTGAGGTTCCTTAGATGACACGATCCTACTTGGATAACTGTGGCAATTCTAGAGCTAATAGATGCTTACCAAGCTCCGACCCTCGCGGATTGACTCTGCAGTAACCACACAGTTTAGCGAATCGTTAAGAATGACGCCAGGAACAAATGGTTGAATAGGCGGGCGACTGGAACAACGGGTCGCAGTGTATTTAGCGAGATGTCACAGCCAAAAAGTAATGTTGACATAAATGAACTACTTAGAAGAGATCAAAATTGCATCTTTCAGTTGCGAAAAAGGCAAACTAGACTCAATAGCCAGTTGTACACATGAATCCTTAGTCACTGCCTCTGTGCAGACATTGATCTCATCCTGATGGAACAGTTCGACACCTACTCAATGAGTGCAATGTGCGTGTGTAGATGAAGAGACGATTCTTTCAAGTACTGCCGAATTTTCCAAAACATTGTACAGAGCAGTGGAACAATTAAAGAATACCTGTATTTATGCAATAATGTTATTGGGTAGCCAAGAGCAAGCATGTTCAGCAGCTATGGCATAACATCATCCGCAACACCAATATCATATATCATATATCATATATCATATATCATATATATACAAATTGAGAAGCAGTCTTTGCCATAATATCGAATGCATTCGTGATTGAATGGTGATGTTATCTCCAAAGTTTTCTGTTAGATACAGTACACTAAAGACAGATTCACTTTTCTTACTGCAAATTAATGGTTTTTTACAATGGTTTTTTTTCCCAGATTGTGATTCTGAGTCATGTGTCTTGCGAGCAGCCCAATTCCAGTAATGTGGCTGACACTACCAATGCCATTTCAGAAATTGAACAGAATTCTTATTTTAACATGGATATAAGATTCATTCTGCATCCCCCTAAACCCTAAATGTTAATTGTGTGACATTTAATCGGAACAATAAAATAACAAGCCTTTGATTTCAGAAAATTGAAGTGTCAGCATTTGAATTGAGAAATTCCTTTATATATATATATGTGTCTGTGTGTGTGTTGCATTCTTTCCTTTTACAAAATCAGCTTTATCACCTTATTATTTATCGAATCTTTGAGACTAACAGACAGAAAGCTTATATATGTTTTTGTGCTTTTCATCTTATTAATTTTTCATATTGGATATTGTGAAAATTGTAGAAATATTGAAGGGACAGATTAGCGCTAAAAAGCCAGAAAAACACTGAGCTTAATGACTTAAGAGCAGCACTCTGCAAACTGTGCCAGCAGTCCGCACCAAAAAGGGTAGTGGTACAGTGGGTTCCGTCACACTGCAACATCCAAGGCAACGAGGAGGCAGACAGACTGGCAAAAGAAGGTGCAAGACTACCACAAACAGATACCAGTATGACGTACGAAGAGTCAAAACGGCTTATCAAAGCCAGGTACATGTCCAAATGGGAAACCGAACATACTGGTTACACCAAAAACGATGCCTATTACCAGTTGAACCGAAGAGAGCAGGTCGTTGTCTTCAGACTTCGCACTGGCCACAACAGACTGAGGTACCACCTCTTCAACAAATTGAAGATAGGGTGTACCGACGAATGCCCGTGCGGTACTGGTAAAATGACCACTGAACATCTGCTGCAGAACTGCCCGACATACGAGGATCAGAGAGAGCAGATGTGGCCATTGCCAGTGGAACTGCAAGACAAGCTCTATGGTAGTGGCGAGAGTCTCAGGATGACCGCCGCTTTTTTCGAGAAAATAATGGTTACTGTCTGACTGTGTACGCAGAAGAAGAAGAAGAAGAAGGGACAGATTGTTACAAATAGAAATCGACAAGTACTGTTGAATATTTTTCTTGGATAATATACATAGTGCACGAAAATATACATTGTATCGTTTGGCGATACCTTTGTGATTTAATTTAAGAGAACATTATATTGTTTCATGTTATCTCATTTTCCATAAATTGACTGACATTAATCATCTATTATTATGACTCTCTGGGGAAGGAGGCAAGCCTTCTACCAAGTGCGTCAACATGGTTCTGAATTGTTGAATGACCTCTAAAATATGAAGTTAGTTGCTAATATCGGATTAACAGACGTAGACCAAAACAGGTGAGACTGCATCTAGGCGGCAAAGAGACATCCTCTCCTCCATTTAAATATACAATAGTCCAATGTTATGTATGTCTTACATCGAACCGGCACATATTATATTCTGCGATTTCCGAAACATGTAATATTAGATCGTTAATGAAAAAGAGGATAGCTGATAAAATTGATAAAAGAAGCAAAGTTGAATATTTTGACACTTACAGAAACAAAATAGAATATATAAGAATTGCGATGAACATATACTTCATTTAGCGAATATATCACGATACAATGTCAAAGTCCGCACCACTCTCAAAGAATCGCAACCAAGTTTCGGTGTTCGTACAGCACAATTCAACCTGTTGCCGTCGTCTTTAGGCAACCCGAGAGTTCCTAATGCCCTTGACATTCATCTTCATCGACTAGAAAAAGGCCTATCATTCGGTAAAACCACATTTTGTCTGGCGTTCACTGTTGAAACGGTGTAGATCCTGGTTACATCAAGAATTCTCACAAACAGTTATACGACATACTACCACATGTCGTTCCTTCCAATCTCCAATATTGGTACCAATTCAAAAAAGGGGACCTTCACGGCAATATTATCTCACCGAACCTCTTTTCTGCATGTTTGGAATCAGTCATTAGCCGATATAACTGGGACACCTTTGGTATCCTTATTGGCGGCAGACGACTCAATCACCTTCTATTTGCCGATGGCATAGTGCTTATCACAGTCAGTAGCAGCATCCAACCAAATGATGCAGCTACTCGATGGAGAGGGCAAGAAAGTGGATTTAGAAATGAATGTTTCGAAGACCAAAGTGTTTAGCAATCGCTTCGCAACTTGTGATCCAGTCTTCCTAGGCCAGGTAGAATGTTAACGAGTACATTTATCTTGCTCGTCTTCTCAATATTAATGATAACCTGGAACCTGAACTGACAAGACGTCACCGCGCGTGTTGGGCAGCCTTTTCGTCCATTAACACAGTCCTGGACGGTTGCAATGACCAGGATCTAAGAGGCTCCCTCTTCAATTCAACTGTACTTCCTGCGATGTGCTACGGTGCCGAGACGTGGACACTAACAAAATCAATAAAGGACAAATTGATAGTTATCCAGGATTCCCTAGAGAGACGCTTGGTCGGAATCACTCTCTGAAACCAACGTATGCAAGGTCTCCCCAATTCTGACATACGTCGATTGTCCCAGGTGAAGGATGCAGCAATCTATGTAGGCAAGGCAAGACATGGATGGGCATGTCACATGTTTCTACGAAATGGGCATGTCACATGTTTCTACGAAATGGGCATGTCACATGTTTCTACGAAATGGGCATGTCACATGTTTCTACGAAATGGGCATGTCACATGTTTCTACGAAATGGGCATGTCACATGTTTCTACGAAATGGGCATGTCACATGTTTCTACGAAACGATGGTCGATAGACCACAGCAAAAGCAGCCTGGTACCCCGAGGAAATCAGAGACAGCGGGGAATACCTCCAATGCGTTGGTCAGACTGCTTTGATGTACGCTGCAGCATC
Organism: Ariolimax columbianus; assembly: GCA_036924085.1. Classification (NCBI taxonomy): domain Eukaryota; kingdom Metazoa; phylum Mollusca; class Gastropoda; order Stylommatophora; family Arionidae; genus Ariolimax; species Ariolimax columbianus. The sequence goes on along the minus strand of JAVGWX010000011.1, from coordinate 8,867,311 downwards.
TGAGACGCCTCTAGAGGAGCACTTACCACACTCCAGACTTCTGTGATCCGAGACATGGCTCGCTGAAGACAAAGTTGGAACCTGCAGCTACTCTGAGGAATGGGTAACCAAGATCGTGATCAGGATGCAAAGAGCTAAAGGTTCAGTGGTATATAATGTGGGCATGAATTGGAACAAATCTGGAAATATAACAGATTTGTATTTCAACGTATTTGTTGTCTCGTGTTTTGTTGTCTTGTCTTGTCTTCTGTTATCTCGTCTTCTGTTGTCTTGTCTTCTGTTGTCGTGTCTTGTGCTGTCTTGTCTTGTCAGGTTTTGTCTTGTCTTCTGTTCTCTTGTCTTGTGTTGTCTTGTCTTCTATTGTCTTGCGTTATCTTGTTTTGTCTTTTCTTCTGTTGTCTGGTCTTGTGTTGTCTTATCTTTTGTTGTTTCGTCTTCTTTTGTCTTGTCTTGTGTTGTCTTGTCTTCTGTTGTCTTGTCTTCTGTTGTCTCGTGTTCTATTATCTCGTTTTCTGTTGTCTTGTCTTCTGTTGTCTCGTCTTCTGTTGTCTTGTCTTCTGTTGTCGTGTCTTGTGTTGTCTTATCTCTTGTCTTGTGTTGTCTTGTTTTGTGTTGTGTTGTCTTGTTCTGTCTTGTCTTGTTTTTTTCTTGTCTTGTTATTATTCTGTCTTGTTTTTATCGTGTCTGGTTTTTTTTTTTTGGTCTTGTTTTGTCGTGTCTTGTATCCACTTGCGCCATGACGCGGTGTGGGGAGCCGTCGTTTTCTGTCCAGGGTAAGACGCTGAAGTAGTCGTCATCCTATGACCATTTAGAATAACATTTCGAATCCATCTCGTTCTCGGTCTGCCACTTCCGAGGAAACATGATCGGCTGGCTTTAAAGGCGTACCAAACTGAAGTGGTCCTTCATTCACACTCTTGCACAACTTTCACATGCGCCTTCAGGGTGAGACCCTTCTATTGCACTTTGATTGGACTGGCTTCAGAGAGCGCACACACCTAGCATAGGTACATTCAGACGCACACATACATCCAAACACTGGCTTATGCGTATTAATATCACCCAATTGACTACGGTCTGGGGTGGAATAGGCCCGCCTCCGCCAGTAGAAACTAGTGAGACAAACACGTAAAAAAATTTTTTTTTAAATGGTAGGTTGCATTCTCATAAGGTGTCCGAACCCCGTGATTCTCTCCACAAAATCTCAAAATCCTTGTATTCAATCACGTGTGTCTGGTGCCAGGTAGCCAAATGTTGAGTAAATTCATTTCGTTGTTTTGCCGTCGTGTACCATGTTGGATCCAGGGCCTCCATTTCCCCACCTCATCCTCGGTCTCCCGCGAGGGCGGCTAAAGTTTTATGGTCACCATGACGTCACCCTACATGTCCATCTATTATTTGACATGCGCACGGCATGGCCGGCCCATCTATTATTTGACATGCGCACGGCATGGCCGGCCCATCTATTATTTGACATGCGCACGGCATGGCCGGCCCATCTGTTATTTGACATGCGCACGGCATGGCCGACCCATCTATTATTTGACATGCGCACGGCATGGCCGACCCATCTATTATTTGACATGCGCACGGCATGGCCGACCCATCTATTATTTAACATGCGCACGGCATGGCCGACCCATCTATTACTTGACATGTGCACGAAATGGCCGACCCATCTATTATTTGACATGCGCACGGCATGGCCGACCCATCTATTATTTGACATGCGCACGGCATGGCCGACCTATCTATTATTTGACATGCGCACGGCATGGCCGACCAATCTATTATTTGACATGCGCACGGCATGGCCGATCCATCTATTATTTGACATGCGCACGGCATGGCCGACCTATCTATTATTTGACATGCGCACGGCATGGCCGACCCATCTATTATTTGACATGCACACGGCATGGCCGACCCATCTATTATTTGACATGCGCACGGCATGGCCGACCTATCTATTATTTGACATGCGCACGGCATGGCCGACCCATCTATTATTTGACATGCGCACGACCTGGCCGACCCATCTATTATTTTACATGCGCACGGCATGGCCGACCCATCTATTATTTGACATGCGCACGACAGGGCCGACCTATCTATTATTTGACATGCGCACGGCATGGTCTGTATTTCAAGGGCAGTTCTGCAGGATATGTCCTGGTATTTGCTTTGGTGATCCGCATTCGGATGTTCCTGGGAGAAATTTGTGGAGGTGGGACATGAAACTGCAATATTTCGTTTTGATTCTTTGTCTGCCCATCTCTGCCAAGTATGATTATTATGTTGTTTTCTCGCTTGGATTCTTTTTGTTGGTCTCTCCATTTTATCCCAATGGATTGTTTGATGGATGGCTTTGCTTCTTTTTTGTTCTTTGGATTCCAAGTCTAAATGCCGGCACTTCCTGATTTTGCGAGCTCATCTGCTTTCAAGATCAAGGCTGGACATACCACGAAGATCCAGGTTGGATATTACACACATATTTGACATACCACTATGATCTAGATTTGACATACCCCTAAGATCTAGTTTGTACACACCACTATGATCTAAATTGGGAAAAAATCTATGATCTAGGAATAATATACCAGTAACGTCAAAGTTATATACACTACTAAAATCTAAGTTGGACGAACTACCATGATCTAGATTGCACATATCACTGTGATCTATATTGGAAATACCACTTATAAATAAGTTGGACGTATCTCCACGATCTAGGTTCGACGTAACTCTAAGATATAGGTTGGACGTACCTCTAAGATCTAAGTTGGACGTAACTCTAAGATCTAGGCTGGACATACCACCGTGATCTGAATTGGACATACCACCGTGATCTATATTGAAAATACTACCAGGATATAAATTGAAAATACTACCGTGATCTATATTGGATATACCACTGTGATCTATATTGGACATACCACTGTGATCTATATTGGACGTACCACAGTGATCTATATTGGACATACCACTGTGATCTATATTGGACACACCACTGTGATCTATATTGGACACACCACTGTGATCTATATTGGACATACCACTGTGATCTATATTGGACATACCACTGTGATCTATATTAGACGTACCACTGTGATCTATATTGGACATACCACTGTGATCTATATTAGACGTACCACTGTGATCTATATTAGACATACCACTGTGACCTATATTGAACGTACCACTGTGATCTATATTAGACGTACCACTGTGACCTATATTGAACGTACCACTGTGATCTATATTAGACGTACCACTGAGATCTATATTGGACATACCACAGTGATCTACATTAGACGTGCCGCTGTAATCTATATTGAACATACCACTGTGATCTATATTAGACGTACCACTGTGATCTATATTGAACGTACCACTGTGATCTATATTAGATATACCGCTGTGATCTATTTGTCGAAGACGGATGTGTCGGATCGAAAGGTGAAAATATCGCAGTCAAGTTGTAAACTAGCCTCACAACGCATTCCGTTCTGCGAACTCCCTCCTGTTACGGAGATGTTAGCTGGAGATTGAATAAAGGCAGAAGAAGAAGAAGAAGAAGAAGAAGAAGAAGAAGAAGAAGAAGAAAAAGAAGAAAAAGAAGAAAAAGAAAAATAAGACGAAGAAGCTGGGATCTATATTGGACATACCGCTCTAATTTATATTGGAAATACCACTGTGATCTATAGGGGACATACCACAAAGATCTAATTTGGACTTACCACTATGATCTATATTGTACGTAATACAAAGATTTAGGTTAGACATTCGCTCTGAAAAACAAATCTCCAATCTGTATTCGTTGTTACTGATACCATTTATTAAATGTTTACATTTGTGTTCTTCTAGTTCTTCGAGTACGGCCGTACCTGATACTTCTTATGGGGGTCGATTTAATAGATAAGTCATGCACTCACCTCTCAAAGCGTTGAAGAGAAGTGTTGAATCCTGCAAGTGTCAAGCGACCTGTAAGTAGCAAGGGAGGTAAAACCAGAGTGCCTGATTCCTGAGTTACCTCCAGTCGTCTCGAATGGTTGTCATGCCACAGCTCCAAGGTAGCTGGGGCTAGAGAACGAGGATAATAACAAGCGCAGTTTTTTTCTCACTATAATCGAACTACCAAGCAAATTACATCATCAGGACAAAAAGAAACGTATGTCAACAGGCTTGCGATTGACAACTACCTATGTTTCGTTTACAAATCTGTTGAGCTGAAGTTTCGATTTACATGGACTGAAAATCATGTTAAAATTAATGTTTTACACGAGAACAGCACCAGACGTAATTGGACTTCTATTATCGCACCAATTTGAGAACCTCTGTTCTAGACAATATAACAATGTTTCTCGATTCACTGGTCTTATCCAAGAATCCAGTACTTTGTTCGATTGCCCGCAGCTTAAGAAAGGAGAATCTGTTAGGAGATCGTGCAGTCGAACCTGACAACCTCTCGCTCCAAGCCTTTGGGTCGACCATACAACCACACATTTTCAAAGTATTAGCACGCTTACACATGACCATGGTATCAACATTTAAGTCCGTAAGTATTGTATCTTGATATCTACGTCAGAACATGTAATTATGTTTAAATAAACCAAACAAAAATTTTTTTTTAATGCAAGTCATACCATTGTCAAATCCTAAACAACCAAATACAAATGTCAAAATATTTGTACGCATACTCATGATATCAATATTTCAGTCCGTAAGTATCACACTGATAATTATGTGAGGACACGTAATCATGTTATATAAGCAACAACAACAATGCAAAACATACAAGGTCGACCATTCAATCAATTTTAAAAAATGCAAGTAAAATCATTGAAAAACCCGAACAACCAAATACAACTGTCAGAATAGGTGCACACATATACATGACCATGTGCGATAAACATTTCACTCCCTTAGTGCAAAACACAAAACTCCTTTCAGCAGATACTAAACTAAATTCCAACTTAATCAGACACAAACTAGTGCTAACTATGTCTGAGTCAAAAACCCAAGCGTCCAGCTGTCGAATTACGTAATGTAATTACCCCTAACTCGTCCAGGTGCAGTCTTTGTTAAAGTCCAATAGCTCCGTTAACTGTTGGCGTCTTAGTTCAAGGGAACTACAATCGAGTGTTGTGACGTAACTAATCCACCGCTATTTCCCCAAAGTCCCCACATCAAAGCCACCTGGTCCGCCCTGACCGAAACATCACGTCCACATGTTACCCTTGGTCGACGTAACATTACCTGGCGCATCGAACTACCCTGCGTCTCCTGTCCGTTCCGCTGGTCGACAATTTTACTTTGATCTCGGTCAGTCTAGCCACAGACTGACCGTCCTATGCAATACGTGGTTCGCTCATTGTCTGGCTTGTACGTAAGACAACGATTTTAAAGGAATTGTAAGCATCTGGTCATTCCTCAATTCTTACCTACCCCCTAATTATTCAAATCTCCGTTTAATTTCTCTTACATCTTTGTGACGACCTAGCGCCTCTGGTCTCCTCAGGCTATTGGACACAAATCTTTCAACTTGTTCCTCGATGGGTTTATCTCTCCATCTGGTCGTTTTTCTCGTTCTTTCCGTTTTTCACTCTCTTCCTTCACTTCTATATTGGTTATTTCTGTTTTCCTTTATCAGCCCAAGCGCTCTTGTCTGCGTGGAAATTTTCATTCCCTTCGTCATTAGGTGCCTTCACCCGAAGTGGATCATCAACGTTAAAGTCTACTTCTGTCTCCATTAACGTTATTTCGTCCGCTACTTCAGCCTTCCGTCCATCCGTGTTCAATATTTGTGGGAAAGACGTTTCCCACTGTTCGTTTGACCGCTGGCTTATGTTGAACTGAGATCTTTTCATCTTTGCTTCGATAACTGGTTCGCTGTCCTGGCTGGGGTTAACCTGTCTTCCCCGTCTCTTCGTTTTCCTTAGAAGCTCTGTTCCTCTCTTCTTGGCTGCACGCGTGTTCTTGCACGGTGCGTCCGTTTAGCATTTTAACTGTGCGTCATTCCCACTTCCTTCCTCGGTGGCCGAAGGGTTGTCCCTTCCTTCAAACTATACTTTCTAACCCACAATATGAAGCTACTAAATGTGTGTAGCGTTTCTGGAGACGAATCTCTCGACCTGGACTTACTAGTCAAACTATACTTTCTAACCCACAATATGAACCTGCTAAATGTGTGTAGCGTTTCTGGAGACGAATCTCTTGACCTGGACTTACCAGTCAAACTATACTTTCTAACCCATAATAGGAACCTGCTAAATGTGTGTAGCGTTTCTGGAGACGAATCTCCCGGCCTGGACTTACCAGTCAAACTATACTTTCTAATCCACAATATGAACCTGCTAAATGTGTGTAGCGTTTCTGGAGACGATATCATACGAGCTTGGTCTCATAATCCGTAGATAGAAGAATGGTTACAGATATGATGGTCAGATTTGACGAACAGAAACACTATGTCAGGATATGAACTCGCACGCTTATCTTGACAGCAACTTGAAGTTATAGAACCGACCGAAATGTCTAGAAAAGAGAGCAATTCGATGTGACAATACGGGAATGGATAAATTAGACTGTAATAAGTTTTTTTTCCAAATTACAACCACCCACAAGAACAAAAGGGCATAGCTGCCTATTAACTGGAGAGGTCCTAGTGGTATGCCGGGGGATTTGTGTATGGCAAGGACACTAATAGCACCACTGCCTCACAGAAAGCTTGTTGTAAGAGGCGACTAACTGTGTTACATGACATAACACCGGCCATGGGTAGGTGGTTTGTTTAGAGCAGCATAGATGGCGCCTAACAGGCTGCGGGGCATCTTTGTTCTAGTGTTTGAGTCTATTAAGATGGACTCGCAGATCGGATAACCACCCTCCGTAAGCACTTGTCCCAACGCAGCGAAGTATTAAGCTGCTCGAACCTAGCCCGCTAAGCAGTAAACCCTTCTCTCGGCTACATCCAGCTCATACCAGAGCTTGGTCCTGCACAAGGGCATATGCTCCTGTAGAATTACACTAAAAAGAAAGAAGGTCCAGATTAGATATTAGGAACAATTTTTTTAGTCAGAGAGTGGTGATTGCTTGGAATGCATTGCCACAGGAAGTAGTGGAGGCAGGGTCAATTAATGCATTTAAGAATAGATTGGATGCGCATAGCTTTTGGAGAAAGGAAATATAAAAGAAACGGATTGTTTACAGACTGTGCTGAGTCTTAACTTAACTTAACGTCTTTATACTGGTTTAGAAGACCCTGCAGTCTGTATACAACCAGTTACATTTACATCACCTTGCTCTAAAAGCTATGCGCATCCAGTTTATTCTTAAATGCATTAACTGTCCCTGCCTCCACTACCTCCCCTGGCAATGCATTCCAAGCAGACACCACTCTCTGACTAAAAAAATATTTCCTAATATCTAACCTGGACCTCTCTTTAGTCAGCTTGTAGCTATGCCCTCGTGTTATTGTAGGTGGCTGTATTTTAAAAAACTTGTTATAGTCTAATTTATCGATTCCTCTGATCATCTTATAAACCTGTATTAAGTCACCACGAATTCTTCTCTCTTCTAGACACTGTAGGCCGGTTTTTCTGAGTCGTTCCTCATAACTGTAATTCTGGAATCCCACTATCATCTTTGTCGCTCTTTTTTGTATTCTTTCTAGCATGTTTATGTCCCCTCTATGATAAGGACTCCACACCTGTACACAGTACTCCAATCTAGGTCTAACTAAAGCTTTATACAGTTTGACGATCACTTCCTTGCTCCTATGTTTAATATTTCTTTTTATCATACCTAACATTGCATTTGCCTTTTTCACTGCTACCTTAACTTGCTCACTCACCTTTCCTGTATGATCTATTATAACCCCTAGGTCCCTTTCCTAATCTATCTTTCTAATATTGTTTTCTCCCATTCTGTAATTATGTTCCATATTGGATCTACCCATGTGGATGACTGTACATTTATCTACATTAAACTCCATTTGCCAGCTTACAGACCCATCTCGAATTTTATCTAAATCCGACATCAATATATCCACTTCCGCTTTAGATGAGACACTACTGCATAGTTTTGTGTCATCAGCAAATTTTGCAATCATGGATCTCATATCAATGTCCAAATCATTTATATATATCAAGAACAAAATTGGCCCTAAACCGAGCCCTGTGGCCCACCACTTTTCACTTCACTCCACTCAGAGTACTCCTTATTTATGCCCACACTCTGCCTTCTTCCCGTTAACCAATTTTCAATCCATTTGGCAACTTCCCCACCTATTCCATGTGATTTTAACTTTCGAAATAATCTTTGATGAGGTACTCTATCAAAGGCCTTTGCAAAGTCTAGATAAATAACATCCACTGGCTCCCCTTTATCTATGATTTTAGTAACCTCCTCCATGAATTCTAATAGATTTGTTAAGCATGATCTCCCTCTAGTAAACCCATGCTGACTATTTCTAATTAGATTATATTTTTTAAAATGCATTACAATGTTTTCTTTGATTATTGACTCTAACAATTTACAGACTATGCTCGTTAAACTCACCGGTCTATAATTTTCCGGATCTGATTTTTTGAATAAGGGGATCACTCCTGCATCTTTCCAATCCTGTGGAACAATCCCTTTTGTAAGTGATTGAGAACATAATATTGCCAATGGTTTTGCTAGTTGGTCTCTAATTTCATAAAGCAATTTTGGGTGAATTCCATCTTGACTTTCAACCCCTCCAATTTTTTAAAAACCATTTGCTCTGTAATACAGATTGATCTTAATCCCGCTGTATCCATGTCTCTTTGAAAAATATCTATAGGCTCTGGGATCTCGGAGTAGTCCTCCTTTGTGAAGACTGTGCCAAAGTACTGATTGAGCAGATTAGCAGCCTTCCTATTCTCACTTATTATTCTCCCTGTACTGTCTATGAGAGGGCCTACTTTGTCTTTCGTTCTTTGTTTATTTCTAACATAAGAAAAGAAGCTTTTACTGACAGTCTTGATCCTCTGAGCAAGTTTTTTGTTCGAAGTCTATTTTTGCTGTTTTATTCACTTTCTGAGCTATGTTCTGCTTGTCCAAATATGTTTCTTTTGATCTACCTGCCATTATAAATTTTACCCATGCTTTATTTTTTGCTCTTCTACATTTCACTACAAATCTAGTTATCCACTTTTCACGCTTGGGGTTTACTTCCCTACATGATGTCGGAATCTTAACTGGAGAACATAGAAACTGGCTGAGTCTCACGTAATCACGTACGAGCATTAACTTTGTCTTAAGAAAGTCAATTTGATATAGATTGGGTGATAAGGGAAGAAGGTGAGGGAGGGGTGCCATTGGAATGAGGTGACGGGGGGGGGGGGGGGGGGGGAGAAGAAGAAAAGACACAGTGAATACTATTGTATTGTAATTACTGTATAGTGCTGTCTACTATCTCTCTCGCCTTCTCTCTCTCTCTATATATATATATATTTATATATATTAATTGAATGATGAACAATCCTAAGATGAGTCATATGACAACTATATCTACAGAATATAACATATAGTTTATGTCAGGGGCGGCACATAAGATACAGAATGTAGGAATTAGGCAAAGTGCTGGGTGTAAAGGAACAGAATGTAGGAATCAGGCAAAGTGCTGGGTGTAAAAGAACAGAATGTAGGAATCAGGCAAAGTGCTGGGTGTAAAGGATATACTACTATCGTGAAAAGTATGTGACTAGATATGACACAAGTCCTAACATGTTAGGCGCCACAGCTACAGTTCTTGGCGCCATGACAGCTTGACGCCCAGGATTTATCCTGTCCTTGTTTATATTATGTCCAACTGAATAATATGTCTCGCACGTTTTTTTTTTCCTTCATGAATATCAACCTGTTTTCACTGTACACAAAAACTACATCGAGTAATGGTAAATATCCTTGCGCATCACTTAGTGGTTGTTGTTCGGGATCTAGCTGCGTCCGGGCTCTCGCCATTCGTCCACCAATGCCATGTAATGGTATCTGCGCATGTTTGTCAATTGGTTGTCTAGCGCCATAGAAAATGTTCCATTTATCTGGTTTAGAAGGAAAAATCATTTTCCTAACATCGTTGAGCGCTGAGCACCCAAAAAGAGGATTATTGTGTGTTTCGTATAGGTGCTGGCACCCAGGAGTGTGTTGTGGTTGGATTCTGTTCAGGTTCTTGTTAAGTGGGAATGGATTGGTTCTCAGTCGGAAATGGTGACACAAAACTATGCAGTAGTGTCTCATCTAAAGCAGAAGTGGATGTATTGAGGTCGGATTTAGATAAAATTCGAGAATGGTCTGTAATCTGGCAAATGGAGTTTAATGTAGATAAATGTACAGTCATGCACATGGATAGATCCAATATGGAACATAATTACAGAATGGGGGAGAACAATATTAGAAAGATAGATAAAGAAAGGGACTTAGGGATTATAATAGATCATACATGTAAGGTGAGGGAGCAAGTTCAGGTAGCAGTAAAAAAGGCAAATGCAATGTTAGGGATGATAAAAAGAAATATTAAACATAGGAGCAAGGAGGTGATAGTCAAACTGTATAAAGCATTAGTTAGACCTAGATTGGAGTACTGTGTACAGGTGTGGAGTCCTTATCATAGAGGGGATATAGACATGCTGGAGAGAATACAAAAAAGAGCGACAAAGCTGATAGTGGGATTCCAGAATTACAGTTATGATAAAAGATTAAAAAGAACCGGCCTACAGTGTCTAGAAGAGAGAAGAATTCGTGGTGACTTAATACAGGTGTATAAGATGATCAGAGGAATGGATAAAGTGGACTATAACAAGTTTTTTAAAGTACAATCACCAACAAGGACAAGAGGGCACAGCTACAAGTTGACTAAGGAGAGGTCCAGGTTAGATATTAGGAAGTATTTCTTTAGCCAGAGAGTTGTGAATGCTTGGAATGCATTGCCAAGTGAGGTGGTGGAGGCTGGGACGGTCAATGCATTTAAGAATATATTGGATGTGTACAGCTTCTAGAGCAAGATGATGTAATTGGAACTGGTTGTATACAGACTCTGCAGAGTCTTCTAAACCAGTATAAAGACGTTAAGTTGTGAGTTGATTTATACTGTCATTTGGATTGGGGCTTGCCATATGTCTGTAGACCTTCCTCCCCATTCCCCATCTGTTAAGCCAAGTTTCTTTGTTTGCTGTTCTTAAGAGATGTTCGTAAAGTCATTGCTGTTGTAGTCTTGATTCTTTCTTTGCTAGTATGTCTGTCTTGCCAATTGTCAGATTTGTTTGAGTGTACAGGGATTCACAGCAAAACTATTTTGATGACATGGGAGATGATGATGTATCAATGGCTAGAGATATTTGGATAAGGTCAGGTCTACAATGACCTGCAACTTCTAACGAATAAGGTCAGGTCTACAATGACCTGCAACTTCTAACAGATAAGGTCAGGTCTACAATGACCAGCAACTTCTAACGGATGAGGGCAGGTCCACAATGACCAGCAATTTCTAATGCTTGAAGGACTGACATCGAATCTGTGAAAATAACAATGTTTTGAGCTTTTCAAGGAAAGACATCAAAAACGATTCTCAGATGGTACAAAGTGGCTTCAAGTGCAGTGATTTCAACTTCATAGTTGGAGCAAACCCACCCACAAACATCAGACAGTCATTAGAGGATCTGTCTTGGAACTATAGACAAACGCCATAACTTGCTTTGATGGTGGCGTTAAATGCAGACCCATCAGTATATACATATTTATCGGAATAGACATGTATAGTTCTTTGAGCTGCTCGCATGAGAGTACTACGATCTGAACTTTTGGTTGTATCATCTATCAATTTTGTTAGAATTTCCGATGTTTGGTATGTCTGTCTTTGATTTCATTAACATAGTGGAGTACAGACTTTCATGCAGTCTCCTCAGGTCTTCATTTAACCGTTGTGCATCACTCTTTGGTCCTCAGCAAGATGAGACCATCTGCCATCCAACTAGTGGAGTACAGACTTTCATGCAGTCTCCTCAGGTCTTCATTTAACCGTTGTGCCTCACTCTTTGGTCCTCAGCAAGATGAGACCCTATGTCCTCCAACTGCTACTGCAGACCCGAATCAAATGAACTGGGCATGTTGTTCACATGTTAGATGAGTGCCTCCCTAAACAACTCTTGTATGGTAAGCTCAGGACAGGACGGCGCTCGCCAGGGGGAACAAAAGAAACATAAGACACTCTAAATGTTTCTTTGAATAATTTCTCCATTGATGTTACTGCTTGCTCCAAACCGATCAGCCTCGTACACTGCCATCACACATGGTGCTTGCATTGCTGAGCAGAGAACCATTACTGTGGTGCAGGAAAAACGAGCTGCACAAAAGGATAGAATGCAAGGTGGTCCAATTAGTAAGACTGTCCACGTGTGCCCTACATGCGGTAGACTTTGTCACGCTCAGATCTGGATGCAAGTCATATACAGTCGGGATCAAGACGCTGAGCAGCGCATGAGCTGCAGTGGTCAGCGACCCATAGCTGACTGCTAGCGTCAGGGCCAGCGCACCACTCGGTAATCCTGGATAACAGGCTGCAGTAGGGCAGACTGGCTAAGGAGAAGGGATCGAAGAGGGAATGCTAACCCAGTACTCAAAAAATGCTTGCTGAAGTCAGATGTGTTGGACCAAAAGGTGCAAATATCGCAGTCAAGCTGTAAACTACGATACAACGCATTCCGTTCTCTCGACTACATTCTGCTACTTAAGCCCTTTCAGGGTTTGGTAGCAGGAGATTGAGAACGAACGCAGAAGAAGAAGAAGAAGAAAAAGAAGAAGAAGATGATATACAGTCCCATCTGAATAATCCTGTATGACAATATCACCAACTTCACCTGCGACGGGCTGCTAACTAATCTGTAGATTACAACATTTTTCTATGTCAAATAAACTTTCTTGCTAGCTAATCTGTAGATTACAACATTTTTCTATGTCAAATAAACTTTCTTGCTAACTAATCTGTAGATTACAACATTTTTCTATATCAAATAAACTTTCTTGCTAACTAATCTGTAGATTACAACATTTTTCTATGTCAAATAAACTGTCTTGCTAACTAATCTGTAGATTACAACATTTTTCTATGTCAAATAAACTTTCTTGCTAGTCTGTAGATTACAACATTTTTCTATGTCAAATAAACTTTCTTGCTAAAAACATATTAGTTCATTATTGACCAAGTTTTCTCTCCTAGGGGGCCTCTGCAGCGAAGTGGTCAAGCTGTTTGCCTCGTGTTCAAACAGCCAGATTTCGAGTTCAAGCTGTGACGGTCGGTTTTGATAGTAATTTTTTCAGGCAATCCCTGGGTTCATCGCAGGAACTACAGAGTTCATGCATTGTGCGATGCTCTCGGCAGGTGGGATAGCGTTCTGCGTAGAGGGACCGAGGCTTTCCCCGGAGACCCCCAGTGATGAAGTCGAGCCCTTGCCTTAAACCATGTGTTCTCCACACTGAAAACAACAATTGTACACACTCACAGAAAACGGTTTGAGCCAGTTTTGCATGGGGACAATTATAAAACGACCAAAGTTACAAGAAAAAAGTTAGAGATACAGAACAAAACAGATCATTGAACATCAGCACACACATAATTGGAAACAATAGAATTAACAAACATTGAAACAAACAAAAAAGTAACACAGTGGTGATAATCATCTATAACACAATGCATACGCTTGTCTGTATTCATTTATTTCTTCCTCTCAATTGTACTAATGATTAACCCTATGAACCCTGGCCATCAAGTCTGTAAAACTCCATTCCCCTGAGCAAAATATGCACAAGACACACATAAGCAAAGCTAGTTACTTTGACAAAACTGTATTCTATTTTAATTGTTCTCCATCTCAAATTGATTGACCTGATCATCTCAAATGTTCCTGCTTATTATGCCAGTAAGGTTGTTGAATATATTTGTGGAAGATCATCCAGTATTAAATTTGCTTGCTACATTATATTACCACAGCTTGATCCCCCTGAGGCACAAGAAACAGATCCCACTTGATCATAATCCAATTTTGTCATTCAAATGACCATCAGATTCCATTTGTTCTTTTTGAAAATAATCACCAAATAAATCGAATTTATCAGAATCCCTGAGAATAAGTTAACAGCTTGTTGAGCTGTCAGCTTTCTAGAATGGCCATTTACCAAATTTTCAACATGCCTTTTCATCATGAAAAAACTAACTTTGCAAAATGTGTTCAGTACAGGTGCCACCATTTAAAGTTCACTCTGAAAACATGTGTACTTTCTGATGTCACTGTGCTTGTACACAAAATCCAAGCAAATTTCCAACATAGGTCTTATAATAAAGGTATGTGTGCCATCCAGAAAAGTTGGTTGCTCTGGGAATGATCTATTACACACGTGTTCATGGCTTAGTTTCAAAGGATTAAACATAAATTGAACATCAACCGTTTCTGATCACAAAAACTACAAATAATTTACTTGATTCTTCTTGGAAAAAAACAACATGCATGCATGTGTACTAGTCAACTTAAGAGCCCAAAGTCTTTAGTCATGAGAAGTGTGTTAGTATAACCCATTACATATAACTACTGAGACCATAGAAAGCTCAGAAACATACATAATATTCCGGAAATCTCCACACAAATTTAAAAGCAATAAATATAGTTCACTTATTAGAATGTTTCTAATTAAATTTTGCAAACATATTACCATGGAAATAGCCAAAGCCTAGCAGATATTGTACCAAGACAAGTTACTCAAATAACATTCTTAATTTTTAGAAAATATTGAAATTTGAACATGTTCATAAAATGATCATTTTTGTCTTGACAGATACAAGATTGGCATGTAGAGAGATGACAGAGAAGAGTTGCACATTTAAGAGAGTTGCATATCAGACATTACAACTGAGGATTAAATGTACCAGATCTCAGCCGACTATCTGATGGTTAAGAGAGTTGCATATCAGACACTACATCTGAGGATGAAATATACAAGATCTCAGCCGACTGATGATTAAGAGAGCTACATATCAGACATTACAACTGAGGATGAAATGAACCAGATCTCAGCCGACTGTCTGATGGTTAAAAGAGCTGCATATCAGACATTACAACTGAGGATTAAATGTACCAGATTTCAGCAGACTGTCTGATGGTTAAGAGAGCTGCATATCAGACATTACAACTGCGGATGAAATGTACCAGATCCCAGCCGACTGTCTAATGGTTAAGAGAGCTGCATATCAGACATTACAACTGAAGATGAAATGTACCAGATCTCAGCCGAGTGTCCGATGGGCTAACCAGATCTCATCCCTGCTGCCTTGTCTTTCCCAAACTCTTAAGACTTGGATAGACTGCAACACAAGACTACATGGTGAGAGGCAATCTCTCTAAATCATTGCACCACTTGAAAGCCCATGCAGAAAGTGACAAAGGTAAAGCCACGAGTCGTTGATGCAACTAAACACAGAAGAGAATTTCAAGAACAAAAGCTAGTTAATTAGTTAGTTAGTTTTCTTTCCACTTGTGCCATTTAGCGTCGTGGGGAGCTTGAGTCGTCTATCCAATGCCAAGTGCGTTGCGCTGGTCAATGTGAGCCCTTGTCGCTACACAATCACTCTAATGTCATCTATCCACCTACCTCGCGGCCGCCCCCTTGCCCTGTAGCCAGATCTACCAGCATTGTAAGCCATCAGTGGAAGATGATGAGGGTGCATTCTCATGAGATGACCAAACCAACTTATTTTCTGCCTGGAAATGTATTCGGCAGAAGACGTAGTACCGACCATACTTCGAATGTCGTCATTCTGTCTCTTCTGGTAACACCGATGACTTTCCTCAAACACTCCATTTCACAAGTCGTAATTCTGCTCTCGCGCGCCCTTGACAGAGGCCATGTTTGGCACTGGCAGCACAAAATCAGCATAAATATACTGTTTATCAGCTGTTGCTTTGTTGCCAAACTAATGCTTGGGTGTCTAAACAATGGGGGCAGCTGATAAGTCACAACAGATGCTTTCTGACACCTTGTCACGATTTCCCTGTCGATCCTACTGTCTGCCGAAAAAATACTGCCCAAATACTTGAACTCATGGACCTGTTAAAAAGCACCCCCCATTAAATAAAACTAACATATCGTTCATCACATATCTGTTTTGACACTAACATTCTGTGAGCGAACATGTTTCTGTTTTAACTTTTTTTTTTAAACTTATCTCTTTCACTGTCCTGTTTATTTTGTCTTAAGTAATGTCTCTAATCTAACACAAAATATAGTTGCTTATGTTTCAAGATTCAGTAAAATTGTTTCTCGTATTTTTCTCTAAACTGGTACAAATGATGACTCATAGTGATTCCCAGAGAGGAATGGTTGGCCAAACAGTTTGTATGTCAGTCTGACCACAAGGATAAGCTTTCAAATCATCGGAAGGGCATACTTTTTAGTTATCAAAGGTAAAAAACCTTTACCATGCTAATATCTGGATGGCCAGATAACCAAAACTGTCTGCCATCTTCCTAAAGGCTGTGTAAACAGCTGAACGATAAGAAAATTTGCCGATCGCCATAAGAAAATCATTCTAGAGCATTGTCGTGTATTAACACCGGTTGAAACGCGATCGTTTTGAATCTAAATACAGGGAATGCAGTCATTGCAGATATAAACAACCAAAATGGCAGTTAGTTTCAAAGATTTTGAAACAGTGTGATTTCTTTTTCTGGACGACTTGCAGATTATCCCATTATTGCGGATGATAAAGGTAAGTTGTTGCGACATATTTTTCTGAAATAGATCTTTTTAATTTGTTTATTTAGCCGTACTAAATACGTTTGTAAGGGAAAATGGCAGATATGACGATCTTGTAAAAACCTTTTAGGTGTTCTGTGATGATTTTCACATTCCAAAGGTCCCGATTCCCGGCAAAATGGGCACACCTAAATGTTGTTGCCGTTTCTTTGTAATTTTCACATTCATCTTCTTGTATCTCAGAAACTAACACACACACAACAAAAGCAATAACACCAACAAGTTCTTTATTCATTTATGTCTCTACACACAAACAAATCATATTTATACAACTACAAACAAACAAAATACAGGTTTTCAAAGTGAACAACCTAGAAAACCTGACGTGCTGAACAATGGTTCAGTGGCTGGGGCACCTTCCAAACTTTTTTATTCAGAGTGGTAAAGGTTAAAAATCTAGTCTGCACACAGTGGGCTGCAACTGCAAGGGGTCTTTATTCTTTAGCATTATCAATCCTCCTGGTGATCACAGCAATGGGAGTAGCAGTAGTTATGGTAGTAGTAGTGGTAGTGGTATAGTAGTGGTATAGTGGTGGTGGTAGTAGTGGTGATAGTAGTAGTAGTAGTAGTGGTATAGTGGTGGTAGTAGTAGTAGTGATGGTAGTGGTAGTAGTGATTCAGATAAGTCAAAACCTAGGTTGAAAATAGTTTGGACGAAACCATAAGTTGTGACCAATTCGAAAAGAAACAAACATCCTGCGTATAAGTTTCATTCAGGCATAAATTGTTCCAGTGTTGTCTCATTTTGTCCTAGTGTTGTCTCATTTTGTCCCAGTGTTGTCTCATTTTGTCCTAGTGTTGTTTCATTTTGTTTCAGTGTTTTCTCATTTTGTCCCAGTGTTGTCTCATTTTGTCCCAGTGCTGTCTCATTTTGTCCAAGTGTTGTCTCATTTTGTCCAAGTGTTGTCTCATTTTGTCCCAGTGTTGTCTCATTTTATCCCAGTTTTGTCTCATTTTGTCCCAGCATTGTTTCATTTTTTTCCAAGTGTTGTCTCATTTTGTCCCAGCGTTGTCTCATTTTGTCCCAGCGTTGTCTCATTTTGCCTCAATGTTGTCTCATTTTGCCCCAGTGCTGTCTAATTTTTTTCCCAGCATTTCACATATCACCTCAAATAACCAATTCAGTTATACAAAAAAATTTTAAGAAGTAAAAAAAAATGTAAATCAAGGACAAAAACACAATCTCTCCATTATTGGTGGTTATAAGGAAGACTGAAAAATGGAGCAAAAAGTCAAAGACAGTAAAGCTCGGTGAGATCTGCATAATGTGATCTATATAGGGACGAAACAAAATATATAAATTTATTTAATTTAACTTCTGCAAAGGATCTCACAATGACCACCTGTTAGAACTGTCTCATCATATTTGCTTTTACACAACTGGAAATATTTCCAGAAAAATAAAAATGAATTCATGCAATCATTTCCAAGAGGCATTTCACGTGAACGAGATGTAAATTAGTCTCAACGCCACACAAACAAACAAGTCTACAAAACCATTTCAATGTGGTTACCTGGGAAGTAGAGAGCCACGACAGGCACCTGAATAAAAGTCATCCATTGACAGGGACATACTAGGCTAGACATTAAGGAGACAGGCAAGCAAAGGGAAAATGAGAGGCCGAGATCCAGGATTAAAACGGACAGATACGTTCTTATTCCTCTTATACATGACAGTTCTTTTATTGCAATCTAAAAGGGAAGTAAAAATTGAGTGGGAAGGTCAGACAGAACTTGGGCAAGAACAAAATAAGAGGAGGAATCATCAAGCAATCAGTCTGATGAGCAGAACTCCAGAAGATGGTCCAAACTGGAAATCAACGTGAAGTACCACTTGCAGACATCTTCATCTTCTGTTTCGGAAGAGTAAAGTTTATACTTAACTTAACGTCAAAGACTCTGCAGAGTGTGTATACAACCAGTTTCATTTACATTACCTTGCTCCAAAAGCTATGAGCATTCAATTTATTCTTAAATTGTCCCTGCCTCCGCTACCTGCCGTGGCAATGCATTACAAGCATTCACCGCTCTCTGACTAAAAAAATATCTCCTAATATCTAATCTGGACCTTTCTTTAGTTAATTAGTAGCTATGCCCTCTTGTTCTTGTGGGTGGTTGTATTTTGAAAAAACTTGTTATAGTCTAATTTATCCATTCCTCTGATCATCTTATAAACCTGTATTAAGTCACCACGAATTCTTCTCTTTTCTAGACACTGTAGGCTGGTTTTCCTGAGTCGTTCCTCATAACTGTAATTCTGGAATCCCACTATCAGCTTTGTCGCTCTTTTTTGTATCCTTTCCAGCATTTTATATCCCCTCTATGATAAGGACTCCACACCTGTACACAGTACTCCAATCTAGGTCTAACTAAAGCTTTATACAGTTTGACGATCACTTCCTTGCTCCTATGTTTAATATTTCTTTTTATCATACATAACATTGCATTTGCCTTTTTCACTGCTACCTTAACTTGCTCACTCACCTTTCCTGTATGATCTATTATAACCCCTAGGTCCCTTTCCTTATCTATCTTTCTAATTTTGTTCTCGTCCATTCTGTAATTATGTTCCATATTGGATCTACCCATAAGGATGACTATTATGGAGAGCGCTTACGATGAGAATCACATACTCAATCCAAAGAATCTCCAGTAAAATGAATGGTCTGTGTATCTGCGTTGATCTACTGACAGAACTTGATTAAAGAATAGAGCTTTTATGTTGTTCTATAACCTCCTGTTTCCACTCAAGATTTAGAGACCAGCTCAGATATCGGAAATGAGTTACAGGAGAATAACTCAACAATCAGCCTCCAACAAACTCTGCCCCATTAACACGTGATTATCTACAACTTCCTACATAATGAGCACACTCTTGTGTCACACTAAGCTATAACACCTTCCCATGTCATACAATGACTGCCTCAATGATATGATTCTTTATTACTTGATTGCCAGCCCTCAGAGTTGACTAGTGGTAATTAAGCAAATTTTCTGGACTGTACAACATTCTTAGGATACGATTCAATTACTGGACGAAACAGAATAGTAGGTCGTGGCTTGTATGTACGCCAGAAAGCACTGGCTCCACGCTTGAGGTCTCCTTCCTCTGACAAAGAAGTCATACAGTTTATCCAGCTGGTGTAGGTCGGCATCAAAGGGAAATGACCAGCCGCCAATCTGAAAATAGAGTCCACATTTACTAATGTTTGTCAGCATCACATTTAAATGATGGGTAAGTCAACAAGAGGAAGAGATAAGATAGCTTTTAAACAAAGGAATCAAGATGCTGAGCAGCGTATGAGTTGCAGTGGTCAGCGACCCATAGCTGACTGCTAGCGTCAGGAAAGCGAACCATAGCTGTCAAGACCCTTCTACACCTCCACGCGGTGATCCTGGATAACAGGCTGCAGCAAGACTGACTGGCTAAGGAGAAGGGATCGAAGAGGGAATGCTAACCCGGTACTCAAAAAATGTTTGCTGAAGTCGGATGTGTTGGAACGAAAGGTGCAAATATCGCAGTCAAGCTGTAAACTACGACACAATGCATTTCATTCTCTGGACCACATTCTGCTACTTAAGCCCTTTCATGGTTTGGTAGCGGGAGATTGAGAACGAACAAAGCCAAGCCAAGCCAAAATTATTCATGCAAAGTTGAGTTAACTCTTGGTGTTTCTTTATTTCAAATCAATCAACCAATCAAAGCCTATTGCTCCTCTCTGTGTATAGATCACATATCACCAGCATACATGGTCCGAGTTTACTCTTTCTCACCTTGTGTAACCATTTAAATGTAGTTAACTCTAACATTGTCTTCTCCATGTATTTATACGTCCACCACTTTCTTTTCCCTTGAGATTCCTATGTGAGAGCCTGCTTGGCTTTGTTGTAAGTTGCCTTCCTCAGCATGTGTTCTATCAGCCATATATTCTTCTCTAAATTTGTTGTTGACTCCTTTTCCACAGGACTTCATTCTTCACCATGTCCTGCCACTTTATGCATCTTATCCTTTGTATACATCTGTTAATGAAGGACTGGAGTCTTTGATCTAGACATCTGTTAATGAAGGACTGGAGTCTTTGATCTAGACATCTGTTAATGAAGTGTAGTGTCTGTTACAGAACCGTCGGTGTATGCATGAGTCCAGTCCATGCTTGGGTAGTTTTTCGATATAAAGCTTAGGGTAGGATCTCTCCTTTCTTTTTCAGTCTGGCAGTTTTTGTTTCCAATACCTGGTATATTTTCTACCACCTCTGGAAATATATCCTGCCTCCAGGTAGGTTTTCGTACAGTAGTGATGGGCTTTGGTGTTGTTAGTGCGTTTATAGGATCTTCGTGCATCTTTGCTTTGGCTATTTCTGCAAAGTTTCTCCGCTTTAGTTTCCCAGTTCCCAAATTGTTTAGTCTCTGGTGCATTGGGTGGTCAGTCAGTCTTCGGAGTTTCTCTGAGTGCAGCTGGGCTCTGCAGTCTCTTCTATCGGTCATAGGTTGCAGCTTTGTAATCTTTTCAGGTTCTACAATTGGCGTTGACTTCATGCCTCCTGTTTTAACTCTCATGGCTTGGTTTTTAAGTTTGTTAACTTTATCGAAGTTCGCCTTTGCTGCTGTTGTCCATGCCGAAATGACATACTCGAGAACTGGTCTCACTCAGTTTCTTTAGTATGCTTTCGTCTGCTCCCCAGCTTGTGCCAGCTAGTTTCCTCATGATTGCCATTCTTTCTCTGGCTCTCATTCGGTTTCTCTCGATCTGACTTTTCCATGTCATGCGCCGATCAAATGTGAACTAATCACAAATGACAGCGTAGAGTTGCAATGAAGTAGTTCAAAGAACCATTTTTCATTATGTCTGTTAAGCATCTCATGTGCACTTGCAATGTTTTTTCCCTTTTCTGAATCAACATGTTAAGACATCACTGGTCTTTCTTATGTGTCTTCCTGTGCCTCTCTTGTCCTTGTTCTGTGCTGTTGTCCCAAGACTTTCTTAACCAGTGTTTCCAAACCGCTGGTCCGCATACCGGTGGTGGTCTGTGAAAAAGTTCACGAAAAACATCAACTTATGCGCCCTTAATTGTAGTTAAACAGAAAACCTGATCGAGTTATCTTCTGATGTCACTCTGGTGTCCAAACATAAAATGCAATTTCTGTCTCAATTTTCTATATCAATGGAAATCGAATATCCTTCTTCTTCGTACGCAGTCAGACATCAACCTGTATTTTTTCGAAAAAAGCAGCGGTCATCCTGAGGCTGTCGACACTGCCATTGAGCTTGTCTAGTGTTGCCACTGGTGATGTTCAGCGGTCATTTTCCCGGTACCACAAGTGCATTCGTCAGTGCCACCAATCTTCAGTTTATTGAATACGTGGTACCTCAGTCTGTTGTGGCCTGTGCGGAGTCTGAAGACCACGACCTGCTCTCTTCTGTTCAACTGGTAATAAGCATCATTTTTTGTGTAGCCAGTATGTTCTGTTTCCAATCGAATATCAAATTTATATATAGTTATAAATGAGAAAATACGAGATAGAATTACAACAGCAATAGGGCCTTTTGAAGACCTCTTGGCAACTGTCAAAAGAAGGAAACTCGCTTGGTACGGTCACATATCGAGATCAAATGGTCTTGCAAATAAAATACGATCCTCCACAGAAAGGTGCAAGGCAGACGACGAAGAGGCCGTCCCAAAAATGGGTTGGAGGACAACATAAAAGAATGGACCAATCTCCGACCAGAAGAGGCACAGGCAGCGGTCGCTGACAGAGGAGGGTGGCGTGGTGCTGTGAGGATGTCTTCATGTGTGCCCCAACGATATCACCGGTTACGGGATGACCTGACCTGACCTGATATAGTTACAGAGCAACAAAATTGTTGGTTGTATTTCCAACTTTCTATTTGTGTGAAAAGACTTTTTCAACCTGTCAGTGATAAAAATGAGACAAAGAAACAGAATGGATTTCAATGCATCGTTTCGTCTTTCAGAAACAACGCTGCAGCCATGGTTATCAAATATTCCAATAAAATAAGCAGCAACAGATTCCACACAAACTTTATTCCAATTAAATTTTGCTTTCTAAATATGTTCTATTATTAGCATTTGTATTTACTGCTCGGTTTCTGGTTATTTTAAACAACTATAAAAGTTTAATTTTTTTCTATTAGATTTTAATACTTATGCACAAAATACTATATACATAATGGCTTTCATTTTATGTCTGAGAAATGTTTTCACCTGCCCACTAGATTTTGTTTTCATATTTTCACCGGCGCATAAATTTTTTTCATATTTTCATCGATCCAGAATTTTTATCAATATTTTCACTGATCCGTAAATTTTTTTTTTTTTCCCTATTTTCGCTGGTCCGCAAAATTATTTTTTTATTTTCACCGGCCCGCAGATGAGGATAGATTGGGAAACACTGTTCTAAACCATACGTGGAAACAGCATTTCAAATGAAGATACAACTCACAACATGGTGGCAATGTCTACACAACAAATTCAAGGTTAAATTGATATAATTACAAAAATACTAACCAAGTAGTTCAGGCTATATTTATAAGGTGCAACACAGGGAGTGAAGTGTAATCAGGGTCAGGTGAAACATACTGTTCAAGATCACACTTCACATCCTTGTTTGAGTTCCTGGTAACAGGCTGTGTCACAGCAGTCTGACCAGTGAGGTGGGGATTGACACTGTGGTCCCCATAGAGGTGCGCCTATTGAGGAGTCATGCAATGCACTACAGTGAGGAGGACCACCAAATATGGCCCAGGATGTCAGACGAACCACTGTAGCCCCCTACCAGAGTAACGTCAAGAGTTAGCTCATCACAAGTGGCTTCGAACAACAAAGTGCAAAGCATCACAGAGAACATAAAAATAAATAAATAAGTCCAATAGTTGAAAACAATTTAATCAGGGATGAAGTGTTCAAGACTTCATTGCACTAAACCATAGTTTGTGTGAGGTGGAGGTGGCCAGTTTCTTCCTCGAACCGTAGTTGAGGTGCCCATTTAAAACGACAAAATGTTATTTGAATGCTTACCCACTGTTACTGACAGCCATGACATTAGTAGCTAGTGTGAATGGGTACGTGAAATGTGACACAATCAGCTGAAAGGAGAGACAAATAAAAACATACATTATTGAAATGTGACACGACCAGCTGAAAGGAGAGACAAATAAAAAAAATACAAATATTATTGAAATGTGACATGACCAGCTGAAAGGAGAGACAAATAAAAATATTATTGAAATGTGACACAACCAGCTGAAAGGAGAGACAAATAAATACATATAATTATTGAAATGTGACACGACCAGCTGAAAGGAGAGACAAATAAAAACATACAAATATTATTGAAATGTGACATGACCAGCTGAAAGGAGAGACAAATAAAAACATACAATTATTGAAATGTGACATGACCAGCTGAAAGGAGAGACAAATAAAAATATACAAATATTATTGAAATGTGACACAACCAGCTGAAAGGAGAGACAAATAAATACATATAATTATTGAAATGTGACACGACCAGCTGAAAGTAGAGACAAATAAAAACATACAATTATTGAAATGTGACACGACCAGCTGAAAGAAGAGACAAATAAAAACATACAATTATTGAAATGTGACACAACCAGCTGAAAGGAGAGACAAATAAAAACATACAATTATTGAAATGTGACACAACCAGCTGAAAGGAGAGACAAATAAAAACATACAATTATTGAAATGTGACACGGCCAGCTGAAAGGAGAGACAAATAAAAACATACAATTATTGAAATGTGACACGGCCAGCTGAAAGGAGAGACAAATAAAAACATACATTTATTGAAATGTGATCACTCATCTATATTAATACACATAAATAATGTCATTTTCTTAATTTTCTCAATTATTTGTTACCATGGGCCTGAAAAAAAAAAAGGAATAGTAACACTTTAGCCATGTCATAAAGGACGACTATGGCCAGCTACACCATCCTGTACAAACTATAAAGCCCTTAAGACAAAGAAAGGAATGCATTACGCTGCATGGTACAAGAGATACAGCTATGTAAGGATTCTTTTAAGTTCTTACTAAACTCTTTCCCCACGCAATTGTTTTCTCTGCTGCGCAGTCAATTTAAGGGAGGTAAAAAGAATATATTTTTAAAATCACAATTACATGTCAATAAATAAACCTATTTGTATCTTATTATGCCTCAATTTGAAAGAAAATGGACAATCTATTAGAATAAGGTTACATGGATTACTTTAGAAGAAACAGGAGCAAATATCACAGTCAATGACCAAAAAAATCAGAATATTCAGTGACACATGGTACACTTACTTAACATTATCTCAACATCTGCAATGTTGATCCATTTTATGCTTCTATGTATTAGTTCATAATCGAAATAGTGAAGTCAAGACCAAATTTGAAATTATATATTCAATAGAAGTGACGATGTAACACATTTAGTAACGACTGTTCACGTTTACAGCATCTTTAGCAATTCAAGAACAACAGAAAGACAAGTCAAAACGATGTTTGAAATGAACACTCTGTATCAAATGAACAGTTGAACCTGACACCATTACTACCGCAAGCTGGAAGGATAAAAATAGATACTAAGGGATGTAGTAGTAAAACTAGAAAGATGGGGATAAACGAAACAACTTCTATGGCACAGGGTGCTGCAATTGAATGCGCTGTGACGCAGCATACGGTGAATTGCATGGAATTAGTTAACATGACAAACAAAAACAGTTACAACTTTTAGTCGTTTCAAAGAAATAAGCAATCATGAACTAATAAGTCAAACTTAATATGGGGACTGGAGACCTCAAGTAAAACATAGTGTTACAAAAACCACATCTACAACATGTTTATAGGCGTTTCAGTATTTGTAGACCATGCGCTTGGCATCCTGTGAGTAGCCTCTCAGAGCGCAAGCCTGGGAGCTGATCTGAATATGGAGACCCTGGGCTGCCCAAACTGCAGGATCCCCCTCTCGGCCTCGCTGGTGTAATCCAAAGCATGACAATTTGGCACCAGCTCAGCTGCAGGAGCTGCCGGAATGAGTTCGCAATTTTGAAACCATCCGCCTTAAGTGCTACCAATCCGGATTTTCTGTCTTAGTTTACTCTTCCGTAGCCCTACCCTCTCCAGAGGTTTCCACAAGGCAGTGGAGTCATTGCCCACAGATGCT
The DNA here is from genome assembly GCA_036924085.1 of Ariolimax columbianus. Taxonomy (NCBI): domain Eukaryota; kingdom Metazoa; phylum Mollusca; class Gastropoda; order Stylommatophora; family Arionidae; genus Ariolimax; species Ariolimax columbianus. Next base: position 8,841,293 of record JAVGWX010000011.1, on the reverse strand, counting down.
AGTTACTCAAGACATCCGATGATACTCTCATTATCCCAAGACTAGCCAGCACTCTCTGGGACTTGTGGGTATAAAATCAGAGTTCCTCCTCTCCTAGGCAAACTACCTGAACAGGCTAACGAGCTTTATCTACCTGGGTTTAGAGCAAAAGTTTACCTTCTCTTAGACTGGCTGCCAACGAAGGCTAATGAGCCAAATCTGCCCGCCCAGTTATATCGCCAAGTACTGGGTCGCACCGCACGCTCTGTAAGAAACAGGGGGCCCCTTATGAAGGTGCTGCTGGGGACACAATAATATAGATGAGGCCATTGGCATGGAAACTCCTGAATGACAAGCCAAACAGTGAATCCAGCTGCGATCTCTACACCTGGAAAGGAGAGGCAATATCAGACACTTCACCAGTTCTCGAGTATGGCATTGCGGCATGGACAACTTTGATAAAATTAGCAAACTTCAAAACCAAGCCATGAGAGTTATAACAGGAGGCATGAAGTCAACGCCAATTGTAGAACTTGAAAAGATTACAAATCTGCAACCCATGACCGACAGAAGAGACTGCAGAGCCCAGCAGCAAGCAGAGAAACTCAGAAGACTGACAGACCATCCAATGCATCAGAGACTAAATATATTAGGAAATAGGAAACTTAAGCGGAGAAACTTTGCAGAAATAGCCAAAGCAAAGATGAACGAAGACCCTATGAACACCGTAACAATACCAAAGCCCATGCCTACTGTACGCAAACCTACCTGGAAGCAGCATATCATTCCAGAGGTGGTAGAAAATATACCAGGTATTGGAAACAAGAACAGCCAGACTGAAAAAGAAAGAAGAGACATAACCCTGAGGCACATAACGGAAAACTACCCAAGCATGGAATGGACCCATGCATACACCGACGGTTCTATAACAAACACAACACAGAACAGAGGAGCAGGGGTATTCCTGAGCCTACCAAATGGTAGAAAAATAACACTGTCAGTGGCAACTGGAAAATACTCAAGCAATTTCAGAGCGGAGGCAGAGGCACTGAGGGCTGCAGTAGAAGCAATGCTGACAGGCGAAAGCAATGAAAGCCAGATAGTCCTGTTTACAGATGCCCTAGCGGTAGTCACAGCACTAAAAAGCCAGAAAAATACTGAACTTAATGATTTAAGAGCAGTACTCTGTCAACTATGCCAGCAGTCCGCACCAAAAAGGGTAGTGGTACAGTGGGTTCCATCCATGACTGGCAAAAGAAGGTGCAAGACTACCACAACCAGGTTCTAGTGTGACCTACGAAGAATCAAAAAGGCTTATTAGGGCCAGATGCATGGCCAAATGGGAAACAGAACATACTGGCTACACAAAAAATGATGCTTATTACCAGTTGAACAGAAGAGAGCAGGTCGTGGTCTTCAGACTCCGCACAGGCCACAACAGACTGAGGTACCACGTATTCAATAAACTGAAGATAGGTGGCACTGACGAATGCACTTGTGGTACCGGGAAAATGACCGCTGAATATCTACTGCAAAACTGCCCGACATACGAGGACCAGAGAAAGCACATGTGGCCATCACCAGTGGCAACACTAGACAAGCTCTATGGCAGTGTCGACAGCCTCAGGATGACCACTGCTTTCTTAGAAAAAATACAGGTTGACGTTTGACAGCGTACGAAGAAGAAGAAGACGCTTCACTATCCTTTAACGAGCGGGACGTCCAGCCCATACCTCGCTACCCCCCAATACAACATGTAGTGCATAAATAATTTGATACAGGTCTTCTGTAAGGACAACTACAGCTGTGACCACCATGCTCCTACTGGAGTAAAACATGACATGATGATGAATGAGTAATGCTAACGAATTAACCTTTACCGTTTTAGCGGCATGAGATTATGCCGATTTGGCTCTGTTCCACTGGCATTGCACGCCTCCAACTCTAAGGCCATCACTTTATCTTATATAAACTACTGTGTGAGTGCCATAGAAACGGCAGAAGATACTGCTTTTTTGATTGTAGAGAGTTCCAACTTCTGTTATGTACTGTTAGATGAAAACAATGGCGATTTTTTTTATTTGTTTTAGATTTTGAAAAGGATTTCTTCTGTTTTTTTTGCTGGAATTTGAAGATTCACCCATTATTGGGGATGGGGGAGTTAAGTTTCTGCAACAGATTTTTCTGAGCTAGATCTATTTAGTTTGTTTATGTACATTCAATAATTACGTTTATAGTCGAAGTGACAGACATAGCCATTACGGTAAACATCAATAGTAGTATTAGTATGTTTTTCTGTAAATTTTTGTTTTTTTTCTAACCAAGGAATGCCGCCACTGGGTGAGTCTATATGTTTGTGCTATTTTTCCTTACTATCACCTTCATCTTCTTGTATCTCAGAAACTAACATACACACAATAACAACAAGTTTTTTTTATTAACATATGTCTCTAGACATAGACATACACACAAATAAAAAGAAAAAGATTAGAGGTTCTCAAAATCAACAACCCACGTGCTGACAAATTATGCAGATACAGTTAAAGGTTAATGAGCAATGATGTACAAAACTAATAAGTAATAATGTACAGAAATAATAAGTAATGTTGTCCTGAATTAATGAGCAATGCTGATCACAACTAATTAATACAATATGGGACTAATTAGAAATGATGACCAGAACTAATGTGTAATATTGACCAGAACTAATGTGTAATATTGACCAGAACTAATGTGTAATATTGACCAGAACTAATGTGTAATATTGACCAGAACTAATGTGTAATATTGACCAGAACTAATGTGTAATATTGACCAGAACTAATGTGTAATATTGACCAGAACTAATATGTAATATTGACCAGAACTAATGTGTAATATTGACCAGAACTAATGTGTAATATTGACCAGAACTAATGTGTAATATTGACCAGAACTAATGTGTAATATTGACCAGAAATAATGGACTATTGACCTATCTACAATTTTTTATGAACTAATGAGAGATACTGACCCCACAGGCTGCTCCGGTGTAGGATTTGACATCCTAAAACAAAAGAAAAATAAATGCATGTAAGTACATACTTCTTTGAGGTGTGCTGTCTACAAACGACAGACCATCTTTTTTAGTGATGTAACAAAAACATAGATACAATTTCACGCTTTTTTTACATCATTCATTTACCGTAACTTTTTTCAGTCTGGTATGATAGCAATCAGTGGCATGCGAAACATCATGTGAACGACAGTAATTTCTACAAATTGTAAAATAGAAGTTGCCTTATTGTAACAGCTTTTGTGACTTGTGTCAGCAACAGTAATTTCTAAAAATTGTGAAATAATAGTTGAATTTCTGTCATAGCTAGTTGTATTGAACACTTAATTGTATCCGGGTTTTTTTCGGTTTTTTTGCATTCGCCTTATTTCTCTATATTTTAAGGCGGTGTACGTTGCACTATGTTTTTATTTTGTGCCTGTCGGCCCAGTGCATACGACTTCGGCATGCATTTTGTGGAAGGGTCTGCTTAAACGTGCATTTTCTAATGGTTTGCTTCCCTGGCCAGTGCTGTGATTGGGGAGCGAACCCAGCACCTTCGGATTGTGAGCCGTGTCACTTAACCACTAGCCCACGCCATCTCCGTTGTATCAGTATTTTTTCATTAAATAGTTAAATATACATTTTGTTATTTCCGCTGTACTTGTTCTGTCTTTCTGGTTTCAAAATCTGAGTAATTTTAACCTTTAGCCTGCCGCATTTTTTTGGGAAAAAATTTGACCTAATTAATTTTCTTAATTTGTCGCTATGGTAGTGTCTTTCAAAATTTATAACTTTTATGTTTGTTTGTCAATAAATATGATTTTCTTGCGTGTAGACACACAATTGCATAACGAACATGTGGATGTTATTGTTTTTGTTGTGTGTTTGTTAGTTTTTGAGATACAAAAAGATTAAGTTGAAATTTATTAAAATCTCGGAAAAAATTTGGGCTCGACCACTAGGCCTAGTCGCTTCGATAGAAAACCATTGAAACCACAACAACGTATCGATACTGTGTTTACAATATCGACACAACTGTTAGTTTCCAATTCAAACGTAGTTCTTTCATTTAAACAAACAAAATAAACAGATCTACTCGATAAAGATCTTTCCCAACAACCTACTTCCCCTTTCGCAAAAAGTCGGCTTGGTCCAAACGGCGTATACAAAATTAAAACTGTTCAAAAGCCATTTGTAATCGTACATACGATACTTTAACCGGCAAAATATCGTGTATTTATGGAGTATGTATTCAGCAGTAAAAAATGGCTGTCGGGAGTGACTCCGTTCAAAAAATAAAAAATTTTTCCGTACACCGTTTTTGTAGGCCGAGTGTGTCAAGATGATCTGGACTGGGGTGTGCTGAAGGTTAAATCTCAACAGACTGGCTAGACTATATGTATATAGTAAAACAATGTCAATGATATCAACAGAAGTATGGACAATACTTTCCTTGATATGTTAGGTGATGGGTTCTTAGTGTGCACAAACAATCTTACGTGTTGATTCCTTAGGATGTACAAACAGTCTTTTGTCTTCATTCCTTAATGTGTACAAACAGCCGTATGTGCTGATTCCTTACTGTGTACAGCCTTATGTGTCGATTCCTTAGTGTTTACAGCCTTATGTGTCGATTCTCTAATATGTACAGTTGTATGTGTCCAAATACAAAGAAGTATATCTTCTACTAACCTTCTCCTGAATCAGGTACTTGTTGATGACTTGAGTCAAAAAACTTGTCACCCAGATGGCAATCACTTCACCTATGACCCTAGGTATTAGTCCACTGTTGGAAGAATCATAAATGAGAGTATGTCAATGGTGGATGACAAAAATAATCTATGAAACCACAATTGGTTGACATGTGGACAATGTGGTCAAATTCATTTCACAAATGCTCTAAAAAATTGAAAAAGAATAAGAATGTGTAGAAGATACCTTTGATGTAGCAAGTAGTAATTGAAAACATCTTTCACACATTTCAGTTTTACTTACGCAAAAAAGCCCAGAATGCCATCATGTTCATAAATTTCCTTCACAGATGAATATATGGAGCTGAAAAGCAAAAGAAACTATATCATTTCCATAATAAATAAATACAGTAAACATTACAAAATAAGATTTTAATAAATTGCACTTTGTGAAAATAAAGTAATGTATGTCACACATGACATACAGATTGAACAGACAATGTTAGCAAAGGTCAGGTGAAATATACATCATACTCTTTGTTCGTTCGTTCTCAAACTGCCGCTACCAAGCCCTGAAAATGGATTTGCAAATAGCAAAGAAATAGTTTTCTGGAGAACGAAATGTGTTGTGTCGCAGTTTACAGCTTGACTGTGATATTTGCGCCTTTCAGTCTGACACATCCAACTTCAGCAGGCATTTTAAGGTACCAGGTTAGCCTTCACACTTCAATCCCTTCTCCTTAGCTAGTCTGCTCTGTTGGAGCCTGTTATCCAGGATCACCGCGTGGAGGTGTAGAAGGGTATTGGTAGCTTTGGTTCGCTGGCCCTGACGCCACCAGTTAGCTTTGAGTCGCTCACCGCTTCAGATCAAGCACTGTTCAGCATTTTGATCCCAGGTGAAATATACAAAGACCTCTACCTCTCTTCCATGTAGTTTTCCCTGAAAACAAGCTGTTTACTGGCAGTCTAGCTAACGAGGTGGGGTTTCACATGATCCCCATAGTAGTGAGCAACATGCAGATGAATCCAAGCATAGCACAACCACCTGGAGGATCCCGGTCCACCTTTATCAGCCAGCCATTTAACACCCTTTACAGGGCATACTTCCAGGCGGTTGTGCGATGCTTGGATTCTTCTGCATGTTGCTCACTACTATGAGGATCATGCCATGAAAACAGCCCATTTCTAGGGAGGGCTACTAGAAAGCCAAGTGAGGGTCTTGGCCAGTATATTTTGCCTAACCCTGACTAACATGTCTGATCAGTATATTTTGCCTGACTAGACGTTAGTCTTCCTTCCCTTTTCCTGATTAAAATGACTCAAAAATTGGGATGCGTTACAATGTAGTCTAAATAAAATTGTCTGGCATAAGGAGGATGGATCTTTAGCCAGCATTATCGTTGCCTAATGCATGCACAAATGTGGTCATGGAATTTCTCGTGGTTTGTATTCCTGTAATATCGTAGCATCATGTCCGCTTCATTCATTCTGATCTCTTATTGCCATTCAAAATACGATTAAAAAAATTGCACTATGAAACCATGTTGAAAAGAAAAGTTATGTATGAAGAATCATGTGGAAATAGAGAGGTAAAGTGAAAATCTGATATGAGTTTAAAAAATGTTCGTCGCTAGATAAATTACCACAATTTCATATTTATTTTATTTATAGTTCTCGATGGCTTAGATATAGGGTATTATAAGAAAATACTGATATCAATGGTTCAGAGAATTGTAGCTTTTAAATTGTTTTATGTTCGCAGGGCTGAAATTAGGGGATGCATCTTACAATCAATGGTTCAGAGAATTGTAGCTTTTAAATTGTTTTATGTTCGCAGGGCTGGAATTAGGGGATGCATCTTACAATCAATGGTTCAGAGAATTGTAGCTTTTAAATTGTTTTATGTTCGCAGGGCTGAAATTAGGGGATGCATCTTACAATCAATGGTTCAGAGAATTGTAGCTTTTAAATTGTTTTATGTTCGCAGGGCTGGAATTAGGGGATGCATCTTACAATCAATGGTTCAGAGAATTGTAGCTTTTAAATTGTTTTATGTTCGCAGGGCTGAAATTAGGGGATGCATCTTACAATCAATGGTTCAGAGAATTGTAGCTTTTAAATTGTTTTATGTTCGCAGGGCTGAAATTAGGGGATGCATCTTACAATCAATGGTTCAGAGAATTGTAGCTTTTAAATTGTTTTATGTTCGCAGGGCTGGAATTAGGGGATGCATCTTACAATCAATGGTTCAGAGAATTGTAGCTTTTAAATTGTTTTATGTTCGCAGGGCTGGAATTAGGGGATGCATCTTACAATCAATGGTTCAGAGAATTGTAGCTTTTAAATTGTTTTATGTTCGCAGGGCTGGAATTAGGGGATGCATCTTACAATCAATGGTGTCTTAGACTTGAAGAAGTATGGTAAATGTTTGTTTTTTATTTCTCGTGATGTAACTTTTTTTATTTTATGTCTTTCTTGTTTAAAAAAATTATATTTTTATTTTAGTTGTTTAGAAAGATGCTAATATTCTGACAAGCCCACTTTAACCTTTAACACACCACATTTCTTTTTACGAAAAATTTGCATCTCGCTATGGTAGTCGACTTTCAAAATTTGTAACTTTACTGTTTGTTTGTCAATAAATATGATTTTCTTGTGTGTAGAGACACAATTGAATAAAGAACTTGTGGGTGTTATTGTTTTTGTTGTGTGTTTGTTAGTTTCTGAGGTACAAAAAGATGAAGTTAACAAATTTTTTCAATCTCGGAAAAGATTTTGACTTGACCGCTAGGCCTAGTCGCTCTGATAGAAACCACAACAATGTATCGACAATGTGTTTACAATATCGACACAACTGTTAGTTTCCAATTCAAACGTAGTTCTTTCATCTAAACAAACAAAATAAATAGATCTACTCGATAAAGATCTTTCCCAACAACCTACTTCACCTTTCGCAAAAAGTCGGCTTGCTCCAAACGGCGTATACAAAATTAAAATTGTTGAAAAGCCATTTGTAATCGAACATTCGATACTTTAACCGGCAAAATATCGTGTATATATGGGTAACGTATTCAGCAGTAAAAAATGGCTGTCGGGAGTGTCTCCGTTCAAAATATAAAAAAATTTTCTCAAAAACCGTTTTTGAATGGAGCTTGAGTCTAGACATTCTTGATCAATGCATGCTAAAGGTTTATACAAAATAACCCATCCTTAAACAAAGGTAATCCCAGGCTGGCTGACACATCATGAAGATGTCTAACACTCCTTGATATAACCAACAGGACTCTTATCTGTGGTTGAAAAGAGCTTGCTTTGACAAAAATATTTAACAACTTAAAACAACTACTAGCAAATGGATATAGCAACACGTTGATAGCTTACTTGTATCTTGTCTCCCTCCCAATAAACTGGACCATACAGCGTACCATTATCACTGAAAAAAGGACAAATTATACATCTTAATTTGAGGTCAGTCGTTATATAAGTCACAACTGACAATGAAAAAACTAAATGAGATATGAACTTAACAATCCTTTATTACTGCATGCACATTGTCCCTTATTTTCAAACACAATTTTCACGAAGACCACCCCTCCTTCTAGGTCTCCCTGGAAACGGGTTGTTCTCATGGCAGCCTTGCTAATGGGGTGGGGAATCGGTGTGATCTCCCCAGCAGTGAGTGGCATGCAGATGAAGTCAAGCATAATACAATCGCCTGGAAGACCCCAGCCTTCACCAGCATGCTCGGGATGTGAGAAAAGCTACTGCAACCATCATCTTTTCGGGGGGCACAAAAAAGCAATCTTACTGTAGGCATTCAACAACATCAGTGCACCAAAATCTGCAGCATAGAGGTCTTTGGTCAGCTATTTCAGTTTGATTTGCGCTTCGGGGACTGCGTGGGCCAGTGGTTAAGTGACACAGCTAGGTTCGCTCCCCAATCACAGAACCAGCCATTACCCCGGGGAAGAAAACCCTTAGAAAATGCAGAAGGAAGCAGACCCTTATATAAAATGCACAAAATAAAAACATAGTGCAACACACAGTGCCCTGGGAAAGAAAAAAATTTAGGCAGACACCAAAACAAAACAAAAACCAAAAAAAATGTGCACTTCAAGTTCAAACCTCTTCATCAATCGCGAAACATCAGAGTTTTCAGTGCACTTAACAGGTGAAAATCGATCAGGGTTAAATCAAGACTATAAGGTGGATGTTCTTTTACTTCTTCCTCGTACGTTGTTTACAGCTATATTTACGTTGCACTGTTTTATTTTGTTAAGCCTGTGGCTCAGTGCGTCCGATTTCAACAGGCGTTTCTGTAGGGATGCCCTCCTTAGCCTTTGGCTGTCCCCAGCCTATCTGCAAGGCAGCAGTTATTTTTGGTCAGAGTTGTCTCTCTAAGGGAAGTTGTCTTGCAGGACTAACGAGTCTTCCCCACTTGTGTCTATAGGATCTGGCAATGATATGATGGACTATGTACTAGTTTGTACTATCCCGGAAGAGAGGCAGTCCAGTGTGACTGTGTCTCAGGATCGTCACGTCCTGCCAGAAACGTAGCATATGCATGTGAGTGAGGTATCTCTTTGCTCCCTTTATTTTCTCGGCTCATCTGCAGTGATGGTACGCCTAGCATTCCCCGCCACCTGGGACGTTGTCACAATAGGGCAGAGGTGCAATGTCCGCTGGACTGCATCTCTTCTGCGTTCATTAGGATGGCTGATAGCCGACAGAGGTAAAGAGCGAGGCAGGAGTGCATTTGGCCAGGTGCATTTCTGCGGCTCGACCGGGCCGGGCCCCAGAGACGTGAGCCCCAGATCCCAACCATATCGTGGCCTCCCATCACAGCGGTGCTGAGATTTAGGGCGGGATTCCGGCTTAGAGGCGTTCGGCCGTAATCCCTCCTATGGTAGCCTCGCGCCGTTGGCTTATCAGCCCAGCACGTGGACCAAATGTCTGCGATTTCTGGTGTATGTTCAAGAAGTTGCCACCATAGTTGGTCAATTCTTACCTTGGATAACTGAGTCATCCTGAAGCATCAACATGCTGTTCTTTGATTGCACTTACTGTGAACATGGACACCATTTTGTATTTGAGCTGCGCATGCGACATCTAGCGTCTACTACCTACAGTAATCAGAGAGCTGGATGCTGCTGCCACCTAATGTTTTCCCATATCACTTTGTGACCTACTTACTGACATATCCTCGTTTTTTTCATGATCATCATTTACAAAACCTGTTTAGTTTTGACATTACCATTGGTACTTAGTTTTACTGCAATCCTTACCACAATATTAAATACAGATAACTACAAATCTAGTCTTTGGTCGCTCTCAAATACCCATATCTATTTCCCTCTAAAACTTGTGACCTGTCTCAGGCTTCTCTCGTTCAAATGATTGAGAGAAGGCCATGTTGTCACTCTGCTCTTCTCACTGAGCCATGGTAGCATCTTCTACTGTATGTCTCTCCTCTCCACACAATCGCATATCATGAGTTTAATTTTTCCTTCTTCATTCCTCCTTTTAATGAGCAATGCACATGACTTTCAACTACAGACTGAGTCTCTTTGGTTGGTTAGTCCATCTGTCTCCCCATTTCCATTAGTCCTATTGATGTGATCACGTAGCCATTTTAAGCCTGCACACTGGACTAAGGCAGAATTAGATCCCATCTTTGAAAATAAACTGTGTTTCCACAACGAATCTGTGCACCTATGGAATGGGCCCTATGGCAGCTGAACACTTATTGTAGACCTGTCCAATATTGACTGGTGATAGGAGAGGCGCATGTCCACAACCTGTATCACTGTTAGAGAAGATGCACAACACGTGTCTGGCGCCATGATCTGATTGCTGCTTTTGTAAGAGTAGTTGGTGTGGATATCCGATGCCGGACAAAGAATATTTACATATCTACTAATTTCACATTAATGAACTTACAACTGGCTTTCGTTAGTGCTAGGTCTAAACTGTGTATGTGTAAGCTATAACACACATTTCAATATCCAGTTTATCTGTAACATTCAAACATTTACCATGAAAGGGGTGGCTGACAATGACACCACAGCATCTGGCCAGAGTGTCTTCAGAAGTCTGAGAACAGAAGAGTAATTTATTCTTGTTACTGTGTCGGTAGCATGGTATGTGTCTAGAGCAAGAGTGTCATATCATGTATCTAGAGCAAAAGTGTCATGTGTCTAGTACAAGAGTGTCATATGTCTAGTACAAGAGTGTCATATCATGTATCTAGAGCAAAAGTGTCATATATCTAATACAGGAGTGTCATGTGTCTAGTACAAGATTGTCATGTGTTGTCTAGTACAAGAGTGTCATGTGTTGTGTCTAGTACAAGAATGTCATGTGTTATGTCTAGTACAAGAGTGTCCTGTCATGTGTCTAGTGCAAGAGTGTCATGTCATGTGTCTAGTATAAAAGTGTCATATCATACATCTAGTACAAGAGTGACATGTCATGTGTCTAGTACAAGAGTGTCATGTCATGTGTCTAGTATAAGTACGCAAATTGACTTAAGCCATCTACACTATTCTTTCTTCTCTTCAGTGTTCTGACTTCCTTATGCTATTAACAAGATTCAATTAAAATTATTGTAATTTTAATAACAAATTACAACCTTATGTAGCATAGGGGGACTCAGTGGACTCAAAGTGAGGTGTCCGCTTCGAGCGCCAGAGGTCGCGGGTTCGAATCACGGTGGAGGCTGGGATTTTTTTCATGTGGATCTTCTGGTAAATAACATCTCTCCAATAACCATATCTATTTTCCTCATAAAACTAGTTTATCTTAGGCCCCTCTCATCATCAAATAGTTTAACTCTCAAATTGGTTGAAAGATGTCATTTTGTCCTTGTGGTCTCTATACTGAGGTCACAAACTTAGAGAACCATTTCTACTACTTGTGTCCATGATGATCCACAAGAGCATATTATTGTATCATTTTAACTTGGTGAATAGTGTTATGTTATGAAAATAAAACATTTTAGTGTGATTAAATTATATTTGTTTGTAAGTTAAATTAAAGGAATGGGCGTTCAGTGTTCTCAGGGTAAGGTGTCCGAATCGGGTGCAGGAGGTTGAGGGTTCAAATCATGGTGGAGATCAGGATTGTTTCACGTGGATTAAAAACTCCCCTGATCTCTGGGTAGTGAGACTGGACTTCCGTGTTCAGTGTCGAGCATGAGTAAGAAATAGAGAAGAGTAGCCTTAACAGCCACTGACCAGACAAAAATTCTAAAATTCTAGTTAAAAATCTACCCAAATTATTTGTACCTTCTCCCAGGCCTAGTAAGCCACAGGAAGTTTTAAATCCCTACTACGTAGTACAAAGCTTTCGGTTACATGTCTGTTTAAAGACCAGGATTCCAAGTTAAAATGAAGGAAAGACCAGATGGAATCATTATCGCTTTAGTGCACTTGATCACGTTCAAGTTTCTAACATGCTGAATTGTCATCAACAAAACTAAGAACATACAAAGAGTTGCATACTTTCTGTGCGTTTACATAGTGCAAAGTGTTGGAGAGCTATATAAAAACAAACAACTAAATTGTCAGCTTTCACATAACCTGTCTAAGAGAGATTCACATAAATTTCTGGCCAATTACCATCACCAGCATATAACAGCTTGTCCGGGAAGACATGCACAATACCCGGTCAAGATGGAAATTCATCTGTTATGTCCTAAGAAGAGAACCTGATACCATCCCCAGAACTGCGATGGCATGGATCCCAGAGGGTAGACGAAAGAGAGGTCAATCTAAGACAACTTTGTAAAAGAACAGTGAAAGCCAAAATTGATATCAGAAATCAAAACTGAGGCACTGTATGAATGATAGCTGAAATTTTTAATTACCCTCAAAGATGCCACACTGTGTGATAGTCACTGACTGCTTTGGCATTCACTGACAAAGGGTCGAAGAAGTGGGAGAATATGGACCTAGGGGTTATAAAGGTCATACAAGAAAGGTGAGGGACCTAGGGGTTATAATAGATCATACAGAAAAGGTGAGGGACCTAGGGGTTATAATAGATCATACAGGAAAGGTGAGTGAGCAAGTTCACAAGTTCAGGTAGCAGTGAAAAAGGCAAATGTTAGGTATGATAAAAAGAAATATTAAACATAGGAGCAAGGAAGTGATCGTCAAACTGTATAAAGCTCTAGTTAGACCTAGATTGGAGTATTGTGTACAGGTGTGGAGTCCTTATCATATAGGGGATATAAACATGCTAGAAAGAATACAAAAAAGAGCGACAAAGATGATAGTGGGATTCCAGAATTACAGTTATGAGGAACGACTCAGAAAAACCGGCCTACAGTGTCTCGAAGAGAGAAGAATTCGTGGTGACTTAATACAGGTTTATAAGATGATCAGAGGAATCGATAAATTAGACTATAACAAGTTTTTTAAAATACAGCCACCTACAATAACACGAGGGCATAGCTACAAGCTGACTAAAGAGAGGTCCAGGTTAGATATTAGAATATATTTTTTTAGTCAGAGAGTGGTGTCTGCTTGGAATGCATTGCCAGGGGAGGTAGTGGAGGCAGGGACAGTTAATGCATTTAAGAATAAACTGGATACGCATAGCTTTTAGAGCAAGGTGATGTAAATGTAACTGGTTTTATACAGACTGCAGGGTCTTCTAAACCAGTATAATGACGTTAAGTTAAGTTAGTTAAGTTAATTGTCACCAGAGTTGGAATTGTGTGCTAGCATTGATGGTGTAATAGAAATGGCTGAAATGTTTGGTTGCAGATTTAAGAACACATCCACGAAATGAGCCCACAATATCACGTGCAGGTCTTTTTGGGGAGGAGTGTTTTTATAGTACTGCACAGGAGTTTAGATCTGCATGTCAACTATTTTTTTATGACTTAAATGCCCTGATATAGTCAAATTGACTGTCCTTGGTTGAAAGGGGATGCCTTCATCAAAAGAAACAAACAACAGAACAAACAAAACACAGCCTACATGGGTTAGCTGTTTTCAGTCTGGTGCGGTAGGCATCAGTGGCATGCAGAACATCAGTTTCAGTCCATTTGTGGGAAATCTGTATTAAAACACTAGTGTCAGCCATTGCTACATAGCAACGAACTCTCATTGGTTAAGAGACCTGAATTATAACCAGTCGTTTTGTGTATGCATAGTCTCTATTTAATTTATAATTTGTGACTTTCCGCTAATATTTACATGTGTTTTTGAATGTGTTGAGTCTACCTTTCAGTCCAATGAAATTCGGTTTCAAGACCTGAGAAATTATTGTACTATTTGATCAGAACAATGCTCATGTATCGGGATTAAATGTGGACCTTCAACACACATCCGATTCAGACAGGGACACAGAAGAAAGGGAGAGATTTAATGCAGAAATACACCAAATGTGAAAATCAACATTTTTGTGCGCCATATTTTTCCCTTATTTTAATGGCATTTAACACTTCATACTAATAATGATAATACTAACCAAGATGAAACAGGCCAGGGTGGAATGGATAACGGCTCAGTGCGCAGATATCGAACAAAATCTGGGAAGAAATGATGTCAAGGGAGCATATAAATTAGTCAAGGACTTAGTAAGACCTGTACAAAGTCGAAATACAGCGATTCAGGACAAGAGTGGGAAATGTCTCACAGAAGCTCAAAACATTCGTGAGCGCTGGACAGAGTACTGTTCGGAGCTATATAAGCATGAAGGTCTAGGTGACCCAAGCAATGCAATGTCTCCTGAAGTGAGTCTGATAGAGGAAAATCAAACGATAACAAGGGAAGAAGTATATGAAGCCATGCAAATGCTGAAGAGAGGGAAGGCTGTAGGTGTGGATAATATTCCAGCAGAGCTCCTACAAGTGGGAGGTGAGGCAACAATTAATGCCGAAGAACAAGCGGGCTTTCGAGTGGGAAGGAGTACCATCGAGCAGATATTTAATCTTCGTCTACTGAATGAGAAGTACTCAGAGTATCAACAACAACTCTACCATGCCTTCATTGACTTTAGAAAGGCGTTTGACAGAGTGTGGCATGCGGCGCTATGGTCAACAATGAGGCATTATAAGTTCAACAGTGATATTGTGAGGGTAATTGCAAACCTTTATGAGCAGGCGACAAGCGCAGTCTTAGTAGAGGGAACGCTAGGCGATTGGTTCCGTATGACGGTGGGTGTGCGACAGGGATGTATACTCTCCCCCACACTCTTCAATATATTCTTGGAGAGAATAATGGAGACGATCTTAAAACGACATGTTGGCACGGTTAATATAGGTGACAGGCTTATCACAAACTTCCGCTTTGCTGATGATATTGATGTATTGGCAGGCACAGAAAGGGAACTCCAGGAGTTGATTGGTAGATTGCAATGAACGAAATGGAAGAGGCCATGAGAACATTAAAGAAAAGGAAATCTCCCGGAAAAGACGGGATAACAAACGAAATACTGATGGGGCTGGGCCAAACAGCAAAAAGGAAACTGCTATCAGTCCTGAACCAAAGCTGGAAAAGGGGTATTGTACCCCAGGCATGGAAAGACGCAGTACTTGTACCAGTACCAAAGAAAGGAAAAGACAAAACAGATCCAAATGGATACAGGCCTATCAGCCTACTGAGCTGTGTCGGCAAACTGATGGAACGTATGATAAACACCAGACTGATGTGGCATCTGGAAGAAAAACGGATACTAATTCCACAGCAAGCAGGCTTTAGACAGCACAGATCCACTGAGGATCAGGTCATCCTCATAGCCCAGGAAATAGAAGATGCCTACCAGGAACAGAAACACACAGTAGCGGTTTGGGTGGACCTGGAAAAGGCATTTGACAAAGTCTGGAAAGATGGACTTAGAGTCAAGCTCAGAAGAAGTGATGTGTGTGGGAAAATGTACAAGTGGATCAACCACTACCTGAAAAACAGAACGGCCAGAGTCCAAGTACAAGGGCAGATGAGCAAAAAAGGTGACACTTGAGCAGGGAGTACCCCAAGGGGGAGTACTGTCACCCACACTCTTCCTGGTGTATATAAATGACATTATAGAGAATATACCAAGAAGAGTTCATAGCTCAATGTTTGCAGACGATCTGGCTATGTGGACCTCTGAAAATAATCTCACCATAGCAAGAAATCGGATGTAGCAGGCCCGAACATCGCTGGAAGAGTGGGCGAACTCATGGCTGGTCAAAATAAACGAGGACAAAACCACATGTACAATATTCTCGCTATCAATCATACCCCAAAACACCAAATTTAGTCTAAACGGAAAACCCAAACTATGTGGTAGTCACATTTGATCGGCGCATGACATGGAAAAGTCAGATCGAGAGAAACCGAATGAGAGCCAGAGAAAGAATGGCAATCATGAGGAAACTTGCTGGCACAAGCTGGGGAGCAGACGAAAGCATACTAAAGAAACTGTACACTGGAAGAGTGAGACCAGTTCTCGAGTATGGCATTGCGGCATGGACAACAGCAGCAAAGGCGAACTTCGATAAAGTTAGCAAACTCCAAAACCAAGCCATGAGAGTTATAACAGGAGGCATGAAGTCAACGCCAATTGTAGAACTTGAAAAGATTACAAAACTGAAATCCATGACCTACAGAAGAGACTGCAGAGCCCAGCTGCAATCAGAGAAACTCAGAAGACTGACTGACCATCCAACGCACCAGAGACTAAACAATTTCGGAAATGGGAAGCTAAAGCGAAGAAACTTTGCAGAAATAGCCAAAGCAAAGATGCACGAAGACCCTATGAACGCACTAACCACACCAAAGCCCATCCCTACTGTACGAAAACCTACCTGGAGGCAGCATATATTTCCAGAGGTGGTAGAAAATATACCAGGTATTGGAAACAAAAACTGCCAGTCTGAAAAAGAAAGAAGAGATACTACCCTGAGTTACATAATGGAAAACTACCCAAGCATGGACTGGACCCATGCATACACCGACGGCTCCGTAACAAATACAACACAGAACGGAGGGGCAGGAGCATTTCTGAACCTACCAAATGGCAGAAAAATAACACTGTCATTCGCTACTGGAAAATACACAAGCAATTTCAGAGCGGAGGCAGAGGCACTGAGGGCGGCAGTGGAAGAAATGGCGACAAGTAAGAGTAATGAAAGCCACATAGTCCTGCTTACAGATGCACTGGCTGTAGTCACAGCACTAAAAAGCCAGAAAAATACTGAAATTAATGATTTAAGAGCAGTACTCTGTCAACTATGCCAGCAGGCTGCACCGAAAAGGGTAGTGGTGCAGTGGGTTCCATCTCACTGCAACATCCAAGGCAACGAAGAGGCTGACAGACTGGCAAAAGAAGGTGCAAAACTACCCCAACCAGATACTAGCATGACATACGAAGAGTCAAAACGGCTTATTAGAGCTAGATACATGACCAAATGGGAAACCGAACATACTAGCTACACCAAAAACGATGCCTATTACCAGTTGAACAGAAGAGAGCAGATCGTGGTCTTCAGACTTCGCACTGGCCACAACAGACTGAGGTACCACCTATTCAACAAATTGAAGATAGGTGGCACCGACGAATGCTCGTGTGGTACCGGGAAAATGACGGCTGAGCATCTACCGCAAAACTGCCCGACATACGAGGATCAGAGAGAGCAGATGTGGCCATCACCAGTGGCAATACTAGACAAGCTCTATGGCAATGTCGACAGCCTCAGGATGACGGCTGCTTTTTTCAAAAAAAATAATGGTTACTGTCTGACTGCGTACGAAGAAGAAGATTGGTAGATTGGATAGAACGGCCCTGAGTTTTGGTATGGAAATAAATGCAGATAAAACAAAGCTCATGACCAATAACGTAGCATGGTTTTAGGACGTCCAAGGAAGAGATGGGTGGACAACATCACTGAGTGGTCAGGCCTTCGTCCCGGTGAGATACGTCAGGCGGCGTCAGACAGAGAGGGTTGGCGTGGGATTTTCATGTCTTCATGTGTGCCCCAACGACCTGATGGGTTACGGGATGAGCTGAACTAACTAATAATCATTATTATGAATACTTTGAATAATAAATAATTTAATTTATTAATAGTGTTACAATGTTTTGATTTGTTTAATATTAATTCATTCTATTTGTGAATAAAACTATTTGACACACACATAGTTGCAGCACTTGCCCTAACTGAAAGACATAAATTGGCAAAACCATTCAGATTGAAAAGGGTTAATATTTTCTTCTTCTTCGTACGCTGTCAGATGTCAACTTGTATTTGTTCGAAGAAAACAGCTGTCATCCTGAGGCTGTCGACACTGCCATAGAGCTTGTCTAGTGTTGCCACTGGTGATGGCCACATGTGCTTTCTCTGGTTCTCGTATATCGGGCAGTTTTGCAGCAGATGTTCAGCGGTCATTTTCACAGTACCACTAGTGCATTCGTCAGTGCCACCTATCTTCAGTTTATTGAATAGGTGGTACCTCAATCTGTTGTGGCCTGTGCGGAGTCTGAAGACCACGACCTGCTCTCTTCTGTTCAACTGGTAGTAGGCATCATTTTTTGTGTAGCCAGTATGTTCTGTTTCCCATTTGGCCATGTATCTGGCCCTAATAAGCCTTTTTGACTCTTCGTAGGTCACACTAGAATCTGGTTGTGGTAGTCTTACACCTTCTTTTGCCAGTCTGTCTGCCTCCTGGTTGCCTTGGATGTTACAGTGGGATGGAACCCACTGTACCACTACTCTTTTTGGTGCGGACTGCTGGCATAGTTGACAGAGTACTGCTCTTAAATCATTAAGTTCAGTATTTTTCTGGCTTTTTAGTGCTGTAACTACGGCCAGGGCATCTGTAAACAGGACTATCTGGCTTTCATTGCTTTCGCCTGTCAGCATTGCTTTTACTGCAGCCTTCAGTGCCTCTGCCTCCACTCTGAAATTGCTTGAGTAGAAAAGGGTCAATATGAGGTTCGAAAAAACAAACCTTGAGGTTAAAAATCATAATTTTATCAAATTAGAACATTTTCAGTTATGAAATAAGGTTTGCTAAAATTATCCTCACTTTGATTATTAAAGACTCAAGCTTTGAATTGAGTGAAAAAGATAAAATCACAAACAACAAAAAGCCATAGAACTTGCTAATACAAAGATAAGAACACTCACCTCTTTAGCAAATGCTTTTATCCATTCAACAAATTCCTCATCATCTCTTTCTGTTTCTTTGTCATGTAACTGTTTCTTTGAACTCAGTTTGACTTTCTAGTAATAAAAGAAAGTGCTGAATGTAAGACACAACTCTAAGGGCATCTCAACCTACAACATGCTCTAACAAAATTATTGTCACAATAAAAACAGCATGATCAAACTTGAAACCATGTTTCAAAGCAAGCCATACAGAATTTACATTGGAGTTGAAGAATTGCATTTTTGTGATGGACAATTGTTTTGTATGTCCATGCAAGGAAAGGTTCTCTCACCTTTTACACTCTTATTTTGTTATCTTTATTTGTACCTCCTACTTTGCCTATATTGTTACCATGATATATGAATGATTCCACATCCTGAAGTCTCAGCACAATCTGATTGTCATTAGTTGCACACATTCTCATAATCTTTAGGTTTTATTTTATGTGTACCACTTCACCAATGTACCAATCTTAAACCAGTGTTAACCCTTTGAATCCATACACCTATATATCAGTGCGTCTGTAAATACCCCATTTCCCAAAGTCACCCGTTTGTCGATGTGACGGACAGACCATTATTTTAACGCGCATTTTTTGGCTATACCGCTTCCATTTGTTTGCCATAATTTAGTGACATCTACACAGTACACACATTTCTTGAAATAACAAATATGGTGGCCCAAATATCAAGCATGGCTTCGGGATGGTTGGTTGCTAATGACCACAATGGGTTGGTAACCCTTTTGTGCGCCCTGACAAGGACTGAACTTATGGCAGAATGTAGTAGCTTTCCTGACATCCGAGCGTGCTGATGAAGTGGACCAGAGTCGTCCAGGTGGTTGTGCAATGCTTGGCTTCCTCTGCGTGTCACTCACTGCTACGGGAATCACATCGAACCTCACCTTGTTAGCCAGACTGTTGTCCCCGACAACAGTCCTTTCTAGGACACCAAACGAGGAGGTCAGGTGACGGTCTTGGTCAGTATATTTCTCCTGATCCTGGCTAACATTGTTTGACCAGTGTGTTTTGCTTGACCAGACGTTAGCCTCATCGTCCCTTTAAGATGACTTTAATTATTATCGTGGCGAAAAGGTGTTTTGAAAATATCCATAAAAAGCCATTTTAAAAGGCTAACAACAGAACAAGTTGTTGAATGTAATTTCACAATTTTCAGCTGATAATCAAATTTAGATGGTGATTATTCTTGAAAGGATCAGTTCTTATTTGAATGGCAAACATGTGTGCGATTCAAAATACCATTCGTCCACTGATTAGGATCAAGCAAAATCTGTTCCTCGTAGGATCAGACTACGGTCCTGGGGGATATAATAGGGTATCGAGTAAATTTGATAAATATATTTCACACTCTACTGACTGAAGTAGGAACATTGGAGATTAGCAGGTCAGTCAATTTTAGATAGAATAACCAAATTAGAGCACATAGTTTTGTCATAGTAAATAGCTTTACTCAAATATCAACATTGTGTGTATTTTCTCAGCCGCATAGCGGAATGGCATTTTATGGACTGGGTGGAAAGATTTCAAAGGGTTAATGGATACTACTTCATCAATGTACAAATGGATACCACTTCATCAAAGTACAAATGTCAAAAGAATATGGGAAACAATTCTACACAGGATAATATTGGGCTGTACAGTAATTTACCCCTTGACACTGGAAAAACTCATGTCAAGTTTTGTTCAATGAAATGCACATTTGGAAGTTCCATTATGAAGTTCTATTAAACTCATCCCTTATTTGCACAACATTCATTCATTTCATTTCAAGCTCCAAATACTTACATTTTGAATGTTGTATTGTACTAGATTTCCAAGCATACCAGCAATAACTCTGGGAAATACACCTCTGTACAGGCCAGTGAAGCCATCCACATTCTTTATATGACCAACTGCAAGGTAAAATATATGTAACGGTCAGGGTAGTCTCATAGCAACCACTGCTGTCAGGGATGAAGTGTTAGAGGCTTCTTTGTACTCATTTACATTTACACTCAGTGGGGACTGAGTGGTCTCGAGGTAAGATGTCAGCCTCGGGTGATGGAGGTAGCGGGTTCAAATCAAGGTGGAGACCGGCGATTTTCTCACATGGACTTTCTGGTATTTCCCCCCGGATCTCTGGGTAGTAGAGATCGCACACCTGTGTGCCGTGTCAAGCACGTTAAAAATTCCGAAGCAGTTGGAAATCAAAAAGAGTAGGCTTAATAGCCACTGCTCAGGCAAAACTCAAAATTATGTTAAAAAATCTACCCAATCTATTACGGGATCCTCGCTGGTGCTTCGGAGTTTGTGCATTATGCTGAAATTCTCCAAAAATATAGAGAAGAACACAGCACTTATGTGCAATGACGTTGATTCTTTGACTAAACTAAACTTGTACATTTCGCTCCAATGTGAAGCAAAGACCACCATTGCAGTTGACCTCTTTTAAAAGAAGCCTGTTTACAAGCATTTTCAATCATTCACCTTTTCGTTTTAATGTGAAGCATAGGTTTCAATAGTAGATGTTCCATTTACAGTAAGCATGTATCGGAGCTATTGCTGCGGCTGATTATAATGGCAAGGTTTTTTTTAACATGATGAGGTTGCCAGCCCCAAGCACAATCCTCTTTAGCCACCTTTCATAACATGCTTGAGTGGACGTTTTCTTTTTACCCCGGTTACCACTCAGGACTTCTTTTTACTAGGTCTCAGTTTTTTTGTTTATTTGGGAGGTGTGGTGACCAGTTACCTTTCTAACAAGTCAGGTACCAATTTACAGTTGAGTAGACGATAGTGTGTAAAGATTGGCAACTGAACTAAGTAATTTTTCTGCAATTTACTAACTATCAATCTGCAGTTAAATACAAGTTGGAACTATGTCATTCTTTTTCCATTGTCATACTAAAATGAGATGGTTTTTACGCGGAAAAGTTCTAAGATCTCAGAACTCAACTAGACATTTTTCTGATTGATCAAAAATATGCTGTTGCAGATAAGTTGGGAACCTACACTAGCTGGCACATTTAGCTGACATTTTTGTACATATGAATTTATTAACAAAGAACTGCAAATAAAAAAAAGTTCAAGGCCTTTTAACAAGACAAAAGATTTCAACATTTGAATCAAAGCTTCTGTACTGAAAGTGGAAGAAAATAAAGAGTTGTAAATTCCTTTAACAATGGTCAAATTGCTGATATGCCTAAATGATTGACAGAGACACATCTTGAACTTTGCCTCAACAGTGAAGCACTCATGGAATTTCAGAACTAGACAGATCTTTCACCTTTTTGGATGTCAAAAACTGCAAAGACATTTAAAATTGCGCATTTTGAAGTGACAAAAGTAATGCTCCCATTTTATAAAAATACTATGGTCAACAATATTTTCTACTATTATGAACTTGAAAACAAAGTACATGAATCGGTTTGACTTCTAAAACACTCCGACATCCGAAAGCTTTGATATGGATATTGCTTTACTCAAGCACAATTTTTCTCAAATCTGAAGTGTAATTTTTAACAAAATGTCTCAGTTTACCATGTAACAGAGATAAATTTTGGGTAATATCCAAAAAAGTTTCCCGACCTCTGTTCTTAGCACTTCATCCCTGACAGCAGTGTCTGTTGTTAAGACTACTTTCAATTACTTAAATGAATAAAGAAGCTCAGCATGAACAATAAATGGTTATCAGATCAAATAACCGCTCTACACTATGACAATAATGGCAGGAAGAAGTTAACAATTATATTCCTGTTTTCACTCAATGTAACAAGGTCATTCTCTTTTACCTCTGCAGTGAAACCTACAAACTAGACACCTGCAGCATTCTACTGTTTGTTGGGGCTTCTTTTGAGCCAAAAATGTTTGGCTATGCATGTGGTTTTCAGTAGGGTATATTTAGAACAATAAAACGTCCTACATTATGATTATTCAGTCAAATCAACACATGCTTTTTTTAAGGTTAAAATTAGTAGAATGAACATTTATTTTGTATATTTATTTTCATCTTGTATGAACTATGAACTGGGCTGTCCAACAGTATACTTTATTGTCATAGATGCAGTCCCAGGAACAAGAAAGGAATGAAAATCCAGGTTGAACTGCACAGATAATGTTCAGAAAAACCTAGAAAAAACAGCATCAGTAGTGATGATAAGACAGTGGTAGAAATAAACTTAGCTCCAAGGTTATGGGAAAAAAAGAAGAGTTTAAGCTGTTTTATATCTGTCACCCATTTTCTTCTTTATTTTACCTTAATCTCTTCATCACATTTCCAAGTTCTATATTTTTAAACGTTTTTTTCGTTGGGAAAAGCAAGAAAATTATAAATTCCAGGACTAACTGTATTTGAAGATGTTTGGGTACACATAAACTTCTCGTCTGAAGAAGAATGTTGTGCCTCTTTCTGGAGCTAAGGGTTCATGGCCAACCTGCAGAAATAATATAACATATCCTCATATCATAAAGTGTCACAAACTTGTAGTGCATCCACAAAATCAAGCTAATGTATCTATAGACAATTATGTACAGAAAGTGTGGTCTGACTTGTATATTCTTGCAATATTAAAGCAACATTTAATCATCTGGTAAAATGGTGTGTGTGTGTTGAAAACCAGTGCATCTATAAAGGAAGTTATGATAAAACCATGTTTAGAATTTCAGTGAAGTTTCTGAACCAGTCACAATTGTCTAATTAATTTATTTCTGTTGGTTTATGTTAGTGGGAACAAAGCAATCTTCTTTTCTGGTTCCTGTATTTGTGAAGTGTAGGTCCAAGTGTATCCATGCACTGCTAGAAAAAGCACGACTAGGATGGGCCGGACACCTCGTCCGTATGTCAGACGAGCGGCTCCCAAAGAAGCTTCTCTACGGCGAGCTGAGAGAGGGATGGCGTGAGAGAGGGCGCCCAAAGAAACGTTTTAAAGACGGTCTGAAGGACTGACTAAAAAGTTGCCAGATAGACATCAAAACCTGGGAATGTCTTGCGCAAAACAGAATCTGACTGGAGAAGCGCAGTCAAATCGAGTGTAGTTGTCGGTGAAGACGACCGTGTTGTGAAAGCCCAGAACAGACACGAGACGCGGATATCCAGAGCAGCGGGAACACCATCCCCATCTACAAACCTTGTGTGCCCGATATGTAGCAGATGTTTTTGTGCTCGCATTGACCTGTTCAGCCACATGCGCACCCACACCCAACAGGCAAACCTGTGACAAGGATGATGTCGGCGGTCCTCATCGACAACGATGGACAGCTATTATTATTAGGTCCAACATTACATTAGGCTCCCTTAACCAGCCTTCAGGAAATCTTGATTCCAAACATTTGTAGTGTGGTTTTATGGCAATGATTTTTATATGGTGAGGTTGCCACCCCCATGCACAACCTTCCTTTGCCCACACTAACAAAATGGTCCTTCTCTGTTTGCCTCGGGAACCACTCGGGTGAACAACACTATCAATTAATCAAAGTCTTCTTCTTCTTCTTTCGTTCGCTTTAAAATATTGTCTTTATCTGCAATGTTGTCTCTTGTATAAACTTCACTGTCTTTTGTAGTTCACACATAGGTCCATAAAGCTTCTCTTCCAGTGTTGTTTCTATGAGCCAGTGAGATTTTCTCTGTATATCATATTCGGGGCAGTTTTGCAGTATGTGCTCTGCTGTCTGGGGCGCCTGTCCGCATGTACACATGGCTGAGTTGCAAATCTTCATTTTTGTGTACATGTGGCTGCGGAGTCGGTTGTGTCCTGTTCTAAGGCGCAACACAACAGTTTGCTCTTGTCTGTTCATGTTATGGTAACCGTCTGGTGTTACTGTTGGTGGCTTTCTGATTGATTTGATCATCCTTATCTTCTGTTGGTGTGTAACTGGCACATATGGTTGCTCGTCTGCAGCACCCTCCTTTGCCAGTCGATCTGCTCTCTCGTTTCCTGGTATTCCACAATGAGAAGGTATCCACTGCATGACAATCTTGCGCTGGTTGCTCAGTTCAGACAGTAGAGCCTGTAGATCTGGCAGTTTCTCAAATTTAGGTGCTTGAAGTGCTGATTGTGCATCTATAAGAAATACTACAGGTTGTGGACCGACATTGCTGTTCAACAGTTTCTCAGTTGCCACCTTAATTGCCTGTATTTCTGCATCATTTGTATGACAGAATTTCCCAGTTGGTACTTTGACTGTATCCCTAAAGTCAATTCCACTTCTCCTTGCACAAGCCTTTGACTACATGCCACCAGCATACAGTTTTGGGCTATTCTTGTTTCCTCCTTCCAGATGTAACCATGCAGTTGTAGTTCTCTCTCACATTCTGTTCTGTGTATTTTTTAGTCGACCTATCTTTCTCTTCCCTTGCGGATTCCATGTGAGAGACTGCTTAGCTATGTTGGACGGTGCTTTCCTCAGTGTATTATCTACCCAGCCTCATTTTCTTCTCTTAATTTGTTCATCCGGTGGCTGTTGTTGGCTCCTTTTTAACAGGCATTCATTCCTCACCATGTCCTGC
Source organism: Ariolimax columbianus (assembly GCA_036924085.1). Taxonomy (NCBI): domain Eukaryota; kingdom Metazoa; phylum Mollusca; class Gastropoda; order Stylommatophora; family Arionidae; genus Ariolimax; species Ariolimax columbianus. Next base: position 8,815,939 of record JAVGWX010000011.1, on the reverse strand, counting down.
CCATTTTTACCCATTATCATTCGTAGAAATATGTTAACGAAGGTAACAAAGGACTTTATCTTTGTTGCTTCCTCTTGACCACACATGTTTCCACTCCATACAATGGCACCTACTTGATGATGGTGTTCAATATTCTAACTTTAGTGTGAATTATGATTTCTCTGAATTCCTAGATGATGTTTAGTGTCATTCTTGTCTTTCCAATTCAGGTCTTTACATCTGCATCAGTACCCTCTGACATGTAATTGTGCTGTCCAAATAGGTAAAGACATCCATTTCTTCCAATGTCTCCCATTCCAGCATGACTGGCTCTTTGTTGTTTGAGTTAATTTTAAGGAAACAGAAATAGGTACACAACATCTACATTTTAGGTACTATGGACTCCCTCGTCATAACTCTCACTAGAAACCACATGACACAGTCAGTTTCGGGCTATTTTCATTGTCAAATTTCAACAAACTTTTCAATGTAGATTACTCTCGGTATCGGGATCAAGATGCTGAGCAGCGCATGAGCTGCAGTGGTCAGTGACTCATAGCTGACTACTAGCTTCAGGGCCAGCCAGCCAAAGCTGCCAAGACCCTTCTACACCTCCACGCGGTGATCCTGGATAACAGGCTGCAGCAGGGCAGACTGGCTAAGGAGAAGGGATCAAAGCGGGAAAGCTAACCCGGTACTAAAAAAATGCTTGCTGAAGTCGGATGTGTTGGACCAAAAGGTGCAAATATCGCAGTCAAGCTGTATACTACGACACAACGCATTCCGTTCTCTGGACTACATTCTGCTACTTAAGCCCTTTCAGTGTTTGGTACCGGGAGATTGAGAATGAACGAAGCCAAGCTAAGCCACTCTCTGTATTGAAAATAATGTACTTTTTAGTACTCGCACGTAATACATATCCAAGTTTTAGCAGGTCAACTGAGTAAAATTTTAGCCTATTATACACAAGATTTTATGGTAAGTGGACAATTATGATATGTTACTTCGACTTATGGTCTATATCACACAACAGGTTTTCTAATATGGCTCTCAGGTGTTTACTGGGGTTAAAAGAATAATGCCAGCGCATACTATGCTGTCATAAAAGAAGATAATCTCCAGTTACTCCAATTTATTGGTTGTGGTTTGACCTCCTCTGCAATTCTGTCAGTATTACTCGCAGTCATCGGATACAAGATATGTGACTGTGAGATACATGTTGGTGAACCTCTGCCGTTTCATTTTAATATTTGTTCCTATATGTCATGTTTCTAAGCCACAGCATAGGGAGAGGAGACTAATGTCTGGTCAGGCAATGTTAGTCAGGGCCAGGTGAAATATACTGACCAAGATCCCCACTTCATTTCCAAGCAGTTCTCCCTGGAAACATGATGTTTCATGGCAGTCTGGTTAATGAGGTGGGGGAATCTACATGATTCTTGTAGTAGTGAGCAACACGCAAATGAAGCCAAGCATAGCACAACCGCCTGGACGACCACAGTCCACCTTCATCAGCACACTCAAGATGCAAGGAAAGATACTGCAATCCACCACCTAATGCCCTTTTTAGGGCAGGCACGCAAAAAGATGAGAATTACTCATCATGAACATTCAACAAGCCACAGAAAATGACAAGTTTTATATTAGTGTTGAGCAGCCTAATCGTATTTTTATGGGAATGGTACTAGGGTGGAAAAGAATAGCGCCACTACAACCTTTCTTGCATGTCAAAAAGGCAAATAAAGAGGGGTGTGCAAGGAGCTAGCAACCTCATCATTCAAAACCATTGCTCTGAAACCACTGCTGCAAATGTTTGAATACAGGCTTCCTGTTAAAGAGCTAACTGTAGCTGTGGCCCAATGCATCATTTGGAGAGGATAGGTGAATAAACTCAGGTTCATTATTGGAAAAGAAAGAGGAAAACCATTGTTTCATAACATTAAAGTTGTTAAAGGTATATGAGATGAGCTGTATAAGTGACTGGAAACTTTATCATGTAAAACAATCAATCAATCTCCATTGCTCCATTTAGTGAATAGGCCATTGACAGCCCTCCTCCAGCAAGTTCGATCACAAGCTGCCATTTCTGCCTCTCTCCAGTTCAGGTCCAGAAGTTACTTCTCATATTCTGAGACCCTTACTTTCCCAAGACTGTTTTCTTGTTAATATTTCTGTAACCATCAGTGTTTGTATGGATCTAGGTTGTTGATTTTATACTGTAAGTAAGTTGTCCAATTTTAGTCTATCTCTTCTCTGTCTCTCCCCCTTCCCTTGACCTGTCCAGTTTGGGTGGCCCTTCTGGAAGTTTTTGCCTCCACTGGCATGACTATTGGGATCATTCACATTGATACATGCAAGCACCCTTACCACCTCTAGGTAACGAACACAAGGGGGGAATGTAAAACAAACTGCTACAAAAATTAGCAATAACACATCCATGCTTTGGTGCAGAGTTTCTGCAAGGTCAACTTTAGTGGTGGCCCTGGTGTTTCTAGCAGAGCTAAATAGATTTGGTAATATTATTAGTCAGTAATGCTTCTTGCACTGAGTGATAGTTTGCACTTGCGACTACACAAGTTACTGCTCTATTTTTTGTTAGTATTTAATTTTAATAGTAATACTAATAATAGTAATGACAATCACAATGTGAATGTATGTCTTCCTGTTGATACAATGCAGATACTTATATATCATATGACGCTGGCAGACTCTAGCAATGGGGGAAATGGTTACAAACTACAAAATGAAAATGATGTAATATTTGACAACCACGACAATTTTCAGAGCAATTAGCTGTCATGTACTTCATGTAGTACTAACAATAGTAACATTACTAACAACACTTAACAGTTAACAGTAACTAAGTACTACTGTACTAATTAGTATTTCAGATCATCATGAGATGTGACAGGTTATGCCTTATGGGAACAATTTTCACAAGAAAGCATTCAGAACGTCCACAAGTTAGCATGTATTTAATAAATAAATTTGTATAGTAATGTATAGCATTAGTAAAATAAGTAATAGCTACATCGCATGAGATGACTCATATTTTGACTGACAGCAGAAAACAGTAACACTAACACTCTTCGTCTATCAAAAAGACTGACTGATTGGACTTCGGACTACCTTTCGCTTTGCTATCACATCCATACATTTTAGCACGTTTGCTTGAGTGCTTATAATATAATATGAATTTCCTTATCATGCCTATGCTTCATTGTTTCATCTATCTGCTTTTCATCTATCAATCATGAACGACCTCTAGTTTGAGTGATAGAATATTAATCAGTTACGGTGGTAACCCATGCTTTCCCCTAAAAATAAACCTAATTTCCACGAAGCGGTAGCCTACTGCCAGCACAGCCAAAAATATTCGTAGACTTTTCGTCATACTTTCTATGTTGTTTCCTTTCAATGAAATGTTATTAATCTCTTATATCTTACCTGCATCAACACTTTGGCGTAGCCGAAAGGATGCAGCAATGCTGTAATGGCAGCTCCACTACCGTACTGGACAAGAGAGAGGGCAACCATTTTCTAAACAAGGAATTAACCGTGCGATCTTGAAAACGTGGATTGGATTAAACGCTGTGTCATCATTAACATCATGTCTCTTGCCGACATGCGTATTCTAAATGTACTTCCCTTATGCTTCTTCGTGTGTTCTCAATCTTCCGCTAACAAGTCATTAATAACAAGTCATTAAAGGGGTTTTGCAAGTAACAGGATGCAGTTTGGAGAACGGAATGCGTTGTGTCGTAGTTTACAGTTTAACTGTGATATTTGTACCTTTCGGTCCGACACATCCGACTTCAGTATGGCACTTTTGTATACTATATACAGTACATGGTTAACCTTCCCTCTTCGGTCCCTTCTCCTTAGCCATTCAGCCATGTTACTTGTTACAGTTTGTTATCCAGGATCACCAAGTGGAGATAGTTCCTGGTAGCTTTGTGTTGACCTTGACGCTGGCAGTCAGCTTTAGTCGCAGCTAAATGCACTACAACAGACATTGTTGCCGAGATGAAGTGTTAGAGACTTCATCGCACTAAGCCTCGACAGAGTGCTTGGGTGGATGTTTGGTTAGAGTTTGTCTTTCATTTAAATATTGACACATATTCCCTTGTCGAGAAACGCTTCAGTCTATCCATCTGTAAACGATATCCGGTTTACAATTAAAAGGAAGACAATGAAGGACTCGGTCATCCCACCTCAAAACACATAATAGCTAAGAGCGTGTAACATGTCCCGGTAACGACATGTTCCAATCTGCGAAGCTGTAAATGTGTACCTGAATTACAAAAGTCGAGACCTATTACAATGAAATCTTGAACACGCCATTCTAGTTCTGATAAGGGACTTCCTATACCTTTTATTGCTATTAATCTTAAACAGTGGCGTCACTATAAGGGTACGGGTTGCACTGTGTGACACCATCGGGAGGGGGGGGGGAGGGGGTGCCAAAATGAGTCTCTATGCAATTGTGTACAGCAGAAATATAATTTCATTTATCTTTAAAATCAATTCTCATTTATTTATGTTATCTCCAGCTGTGGCTGATCATAACTGTAAGCCCTTTGATTGTTGGTGTATTGGATACTTGATGCATTATTTCCAATCTGCCACATGTAATCTCATCATACATTGATTAAGCGATTCACAAGTTTGCAGTTTTGAATCCAGGTAAGGGAAGTTTTGGTTTAGTCAAGATTTATTAGTAACATTAGTATCAAAAACAATACAAAGAATTATTTATTATTTGGTACGGTAGGAGGTCCGTGTGGTAAGAGAGGGGAGGGGGGTGACACCATGAGCAGCATAAGACTTGAGCAGCTTATTACTTTTCTGTGCTGTGACAAGTGCTGTGGATGGTGGTTAACTGATGTATGAGTCCATCTTAATAGACTCAAACACTAGAGCAAAGTAGACCCACAGCCTGTTAGGCGCCAGTGTTATGCCATGTCACACAGTCACATCTTACAACATGCTGTTTGTGAGACAGTGGTGCTATTCATATCCTTGTCATACACAAAGACCTCCGGGAGAATACTCACTCTCAAATAATCGAATCTATGTCCATCATAAACCCGACGGTTCATCTCCGACTTCTCTCGTCTCCATACAGTTTGTCTCGCACTAGGGTTGGAGAAGGCCAAGAAGTCACTTTGCTCCTCTCGTGAGCCGCCATACCTGTAGAACATGTTGCACAGCTTGTTTGTTCTTCCCCACACGGGCACGTGGCTGTATGCGCAATTTTACATTTGTTTAACAAATGTGCTTTTTTTCATTCTGCAATAACTTGTTCGCAGTCCGAATATTGTCACGACTCCTTCCGGCCAAGTAGTAGTATGTTTCTGCAATATCAGATTATGTGTGTTCTCTCCGCCATTTGTCTTTGAAGTGAATGTTTGTCCTTGTTTCTTTATATGTAGCCATGTCTTCAGCTTGGGTTATATCTCCTTCTTTTTTGACCAGTCTATTTGCCTCCTCAATTCGGATGTATCGTTACGTGTGAATGAACTAACTGAATTGTAATTTTGTGTTGAAATTACAGCTCGTATTTATGTGTACATCAGACAAGGATCTGTAACAGTAGTTGTTTTTATGGTTTTTGAGAGCCATTATAACTGATAAGGAATATGTAAGGGAAAATATATTGTCTCTGACATAGCTAATGCTGTCCACGATGGCTTTTGCAGTTGTTCTTATTGTCTCAGTCTCTTTGCTCTGAAGATGTTTGATACTATAGCTCTCTATCAATTCATATGTTTAGCCGTCTTCTTGAGTTCCTTCTATTAAACACAATCTGCCATGATCTGTCTCTTGCATCATTCATCATTAGTGCCTCTTCCCGATGGCAATTTCTTGTCGATTTACAATCTAATCGTGCCTCTCGACTATGAGAGATCTTCAGTGGCGTATAGTTGAGGGGTGGGTGGCAGTGTCTCGCGAGCTACATTCGGCTCTTTTATATGTATTTGCGGCATGCGGAAATATGTTATCCGATGTCCTTTTTTGTCTGAAAAAATGAAAATTGTTTGAAGATTTATAATTATTCTTCGTGCATAAACGGTAGCTAACCACTGCATACGCTCAATTTAGTTAAAGAAAATATCATTCAGGATTTTGAAAGCATTCAGTGTGTGTATATATGAATGTGTGTGTAATTTAACGATTTTAAAAAACTAATACATATTAACAGTGAAAAGGGGAAAGGAGACTAACGTCTGGTCAAGCAAAACATACTGATCAGACATGTTAGTCAGGGCCATGTAAAATATACTGGCCAAGACCCCCACCTTACTTGAAACAGACTGTTTTCATGGCAACCATGGCAGCCTGACAAACAGTTGTGGGAATCGACGTGATCCCCGTAGCATTGAACGACACGCAGCATATCACGATAGCCTGGGGGACTAGTGACGGCATTCTTCAGATGGGAGGAGCTACTAAAACCTGCCACTTAATGTCCCTTTCAGGGAGAACAAAATAATAAACATACTCATTGTGGGCACTAAACAGCAAGAACAGCAGCAATTAAAAACTATCTACATTAATTAATAGTAATACATACATCTATATCTTACCGAAAACGTGTATCGCAGAATGCGCATTTAACAATAGCAAAATGTGTGCAATATTTGATCATGTAAGTCTCCTTCAGCTACCTGTAGTTTGTCGTATGTTACTCTTACTTTGATCAAATCAAGTAATCACGCAACCGGTGACGTTTTTGGATCACACATGAAGAAACCCCCACATACCCTCCCACCCTGTTACCAAAAAAAAACCTAATGTTTTAACTCTCAGTATACCGACACTAAAGTCACGTTTATACACCATCTGTTTCATGATTATATTTTTTAGGTTTGAGTTACACAACATATTGTATCATAATTTTCTTAATTTAAACATTACATTAATTTATCTCATATACAAATGTGCAGAATTTAATGGACTTTCAAACATAACTACTTTGTGTGATTATATTACAAAAAAATAGATAAGTAGCAATTTACGTTTATTCTAAATATATTTTTCATAAACATTTTTCTTTTTTTCCAAGTTTGAACCTCCCATAATATTTCAAGCTTGGTGCATGCCTGAAGCTTCCAACATTAGCTATTACTGATAGAATATCAATTTATACACAACATATTCAAGTTGTATCCTTTTCTGTCAGTAAATAAGATTTAGTGTGCATATGTATCTTTGAAATGACATTGTGAAAAATGGTCAGCAAGGAAAACTATATAAGTTGAGGTTACGTCACTACAATTATATTATAACACAATTTTCATATTTCAACATTTTGTTCATGTATTTCATTTATAAAATTGAATAGGCTATCAGATAAAATCAATTTGTCTTAACATAAAGAAAAATAGATAAATAGTAGTCCACATATATTACAAATACATTTAAAACAAAATATTTTTTAAATGTTTGAACTGACCATATTATATCATAATATATGTGTACAGGTCTAAAGCTTCTAACACTAATCCTCATTAACCATATCAATTTCAACCCAACATATGTACGTTTTATCATTTGCCATGAATAGATAAGCTGTAGTGCTTGCTCTGGTGATAATCTTTGCTTACGATCACTCGAAGCCATTTTTATCAAACAAGTTTTGCTGGAGCAAATCGATTGATCAGCTAATTTTTTTTAAATAATCGAATCTTTTTTGTCTAAGAAAAAAATGGCAAATGGCTTTTAAATTGTAAAGTTCATAAAAAGGAGGTGCCTTTAAAAATTTTGGATTTGTCTAAGCTTCGGAAAATGTTTTCTAAGCTTTCCTAATAGAGATATAGCATGACTAGCCACTTTAAGTGGCTTGGATACAAATGAGTCCAAAAAATACACCACCTGAAGTGGCTCAGGTAGTCTAAGAGTTAAATTAAAACAAATATATGTTTCCAAAAGTACATTTTAATAAATAAACCAAAATAGAAATACAAGCGAATGCCATGATGCCAACATATCGACATAAAAAAAACACAAAACTTCAGAATTTGCCCAGGCAACAATCTTTCTCAGAAGTAGTGGGTGAAACTGTGGAAGAACAGTATACAATTAGCAATTCACAGATTTGAATCAAGAACGATGAGGCATATGAGAACGAAGCAGTAGTGCCTGCAACCAATTAGCTATACGAGTAGCCGGTTTCACTACCCTATCCAAAAAGATCTAGCTATGACACACCTATGGTTCTACCAGGAGTACAGTGCTTTCGATTCCACATAACATCGCATACAAACAAAGTCACGTGACACAAACACTACGCAAAACAGGAAGTTGTGAACAGGGGAGCTCAATGATAATGGTGCATTGATTATTGACAATATTTTCTTGATCACCAGACGTTTCAGGCAGATTACAGCTAAGATGTGTGATCCTATTTTTGAATACCAGTTTCGTCTCATACTTATTGGTGATAGCACAGTGGGCAAGTCGTCCCTGCTGAAATATTTTACAGACGGCAAGTTTGACGAAGCCTGCGACCCGACTGTTGGGGTAGATTTTTACGCTCGTCTTGTGGAAGTGAAGCCAGGGTTACGAGTCAAACTTCAGTTGTGGGACACTGCAGGACAAGAACGATTCAGGCTAGTCTTTAACATATCTTCAGTTTTCTTTACTCCCAGCTGGTGTATCTGCGCATGCCAAACAGTGATCATCACTGGTATTATACATCAATGTCGTTGAAAGCTTGATTAATGACTAAGCTTAGATTAATCAGGCCGTGGTCGTGTCGTAGAAATAAACGTGGGCAGACCGATCATGATATTTCATCATTTGCTATTCAAAATGGCAGTTCGTCTGATTGTTTATGCCAGTGTCTTAGCTTATGTCTTCTTTGGTTTCTTCCTCACTCGTGTCTTTCGTCTTAATGTAGAACTGAGCATGCAGTATGTAATAAACTCTTGTCCATTGAGCACTCTTTTAGTCTGTCCTACGTGATTATCGTGTCCTATGAAAATGAAGTCCCGTATTGCCACCAATCAAACAAGTCCAATGAATCTTCATTTTCCAAAGTTACTGCTAATTCTAAAAACAATTCTTATAAAGAAATACTATGTTGTTGTTTGACGATGTTGCTCAAAGATAGTTCATTAGTTGTGATGTGTTATCTCTTGACAAAATTTCTTTTGTAATCATGGTAGTGGGTTCAGTGTCTCTTCTCTCCTGAGGTATATTAAAGAAGGGGGTAAAAGTCCTCCTGACTGTTGGGTGATGCAAAGCTCCTCTGATTAAGCTCATCAATATTTGGGCCAGACTACTCCATCACAGCCTCTTTTCAGGAGCATGAACAAGGACATGAGGTCAGGGTCTTAATCTGTATGTTTCACCTGAATGGGATTGCTCATTGCTCCCCGACATGAAATACTATTAGCTTCACTTTGATTACATAAATCTTGGCTCTCCATATATTATGTAGTCTGTGCATTGCCATCTTTGTTGTTCAAATGGTGTACTTTCTTTAAATTAATGGACTGGTATGAGGGCATCTCAGTTTCACCAGTGTAAGGCAGTAGACAGGTCTTATGGTTGTTTTGTTATTTGCAATGGACATATAAATGTTTTGAAAAACCCAACACTCTTTCTGTGTACTGGGCTATCAATCTCATTGTATAAAACAAATTTCTACAGAAACCACCACAAAGTGCTTGCTTTGGTGCAGGCTTCTTAAAGGGGCCCAGTTTAGTGGTGACCCCATATTCAGGCTGAAGTGAAAAAGGGACAAAAAGAACACTCCTCCCCGCTTTTTCCTCTTCCTATTACAGTTTATAATTTGTTTCAAATACTGAGAATCTCTGGGTCCTTTAATAAAAATGAGAGGTGTTATGAAGGTCAGGTTTCTTAAAAGAACAAATGAAATTTAACAAATGACCATCGGATTCTGCAATATACAGTATTTTATATATATTTGTTCTTGATTTAAATCTTCTTCTTCATTCATTCACAGCCTTTCGCTACTAAGCCCTTAAAAGGGCTTTGCAAGTAGCAGGATGTTGTCAGGAGAACTGAATGTGATGTGTTGTAGTTTACAGCTTGACTGCAATATTTGCACCTTTTGGTCTGACACATCCGACTTCAGTAGGCATTTTTGAGTGCCAGGTTAGCTTTCCCTCTTCAATACCTTCTTCTTAGTCAGTCTGCTCTGTTGCAGCCTGTTATCCAGGATCACCGTGTGGAGGTATAGAAGGGTCTTGGCAGCTCTGGATAGCTGGCCATGACGTTAGCAGTCAGCTATGAGCCGCTGACCACTGCAGCTCATGTACTGCTCAGCATCTTGAGGATTTGTATAATTTATATATATATTTTCTTTGGCTATACATTTTTTTTTAGTTCTTAGTCGACATGTACTGCCACAGGGGAAGATGCCCATGTGCAGGTGGCAGCTCTGGTGTGAGCTGGATGTAGCCAGGAGAATGGTTTTCTGCTTAGCGGACTAGGCTCATGCAGATTAATACTCTGTTGGGACAAGCGCTTATGGAGGGTGGTTAACCGATATGCGAGTCCATCTTAATAGACTCAAACACTAGATCAAAGTAGACCAGCAGCCTGTTAGGCGCCATCTATGCTGTGTTAGGCGCCATCTATGCTGCTCTAAGCAAACCACCTGATCATGGCCGGTGTTATGCCATGTCGCACAGTTAGTCGCCTCTTACAACATGCTCTCTTTGAGGAAGTGGTGCTATTCTTGTCCTTGTCATGCACAAAGATCCCGGCAGTCCACTCGGGCATTTTTTTTAGTTTAATTGTTCTTTAATCAAAGCTGAAATTAAAAACTTAACCTGTACACTGCAATATGACTGCAGGGATAAGTAACCTTTATTCCTCAACCCTATAAATCCTTCTGGTGGGCGTCAGCAAAATAAATAAAGTCATGTAAAGATATTTTAAAATTTTTTGTTAAATGGATCCATCAAATTGATGTTGATCTCAAGAGGTTAACAGAGTTGGCAAATAATGAAATAAAGATTGAGCCCAGCATCACGGAAAGTGTAAAAATAGGAACAGATGACTGACAAATATCAATGTCCTTTTGTTGCAGGTCCATTACAAGATCTTACTACAGAAACTCTGTTGGTGTGATGATTGTGTATGACATAACCAAGAGAAGCAGTTTTGACAACCTCAAAGAGTGGTATGAGGAAGCCCGTGAACACATTGAGCCTCACAGGGCTATTTTTATGATTCTGGGCCACAAAGCTGATAACGAGGAAAAAAGACAAGTGACTTTCAGAGAAGGCAAGCGGTTCGCAGAAATGCTTGGACTTAAGTTTTTTGAGACATCTGCAAAAACTGGTCAAAATGTAGAAGAATCTTTTGCTCAAATAGCAAAAGAAACGTATCAGCATTTGCTTGATGGCCATATCAAAATAGAAGAAGGGTGGGATGGAGTCAAAGCTGGATTTGCAAGGCCGAAGGAGGCAGTGCATCTAGCAGAAGCTGAAGGAGAAAGTCGGTGTTGTTAAATATTGGACATGGTCATCTGTTTTATACAGCAAGCAAATAGCGCAAAAAGTTGATGATGGAATGTTGTCACAGGATCAGATCAACACTTGCAATCCTGTGTGTCCCATTCTTATTTTATGTAGCTTATCAACCTGATCGTATGCTTGTCAACATCCTTGGACAAAAACCTGTCACAAAAAAAAAACACAACTTTACACAGGAAAAACAAACTTGCACAAACAAGTTTTTTAACGCACAATATCTTAAGTTCTCATTTACAAGTTTGTATATAAAATAAGGCCATGATAAAGGTATATTGATTTACTACACACGTTATAGACAAAGTTGAATTTGGGATTTGAAAACTTGAAATGTTGGTGGAACAACATAAGCGATGAAGTTGGTCATTTACCTTGAAACTTCTGCTTATCATATCAGTTGTTCGCAGGTTTATTTTTTTTATTTAAAAAAATTTCTGAAAGAAAATATTTTGCAACCTCTAGAAAAGTTTTTGGAACAACATAAAGGGATTAATTGGCAAAACAAAAACACCTTATAAACCATTAAAAACATTACAGACTGTTGGTAAGCCAGCATGATAACAAAAATGTAAAATAGACGTGACATATTGTTACATCCTTTACAATTTGGCAGGTATGTGGTAATGACTTAGCTTTTAGTCATTTTGAATAAGAATGTTGGTACAGTTATAAATGTTGGTCCAGTTATGAATGTTGGTGAGGTTAGAATAAGCTAAATGTTTATTCTTCACATTATTCAATCTGAAGTTGATACTGCTCAACTTGCCGAGTGACAGTGTATGTGCATGAAATTTGAAGAGACGTAATGGGTTGTTAAAAACACTGGAGATGCCATCACCTAAAATATTTGCTTCAATAGAAACATGTGGTCATAGCAGCTGTTGCAGGAAGTCTGTGCCAAAGTGTATATGCACTCACAGTATTGGTTTCTGTAGCACATATTACATGACGAGGCTACCTGCATTATGGGTAGCCCTTATTTGTGACATTTGAAGACATGCAGATTAGCATGCAGTGGACATATTATTTTCTCACCAGTATAGGTTACACTGTCCAAAGGGAGAAAACGGGCCACATAAGTGTCTATTTCCAGCATGAACAACTAAATTGACTGTATTTCCTGTAGACACAACTAAATTGGCAATTTTATGTGACACAAATACAGTTGTTATTCATTTAAATAAACAAACAAATTTAGTCCCAATTGCGTGTGTTACATAAGTGTTTTTTTTGTTGTTGAATACATTTGTTATTTTAGAAATGCAATTTTGTTGGCAACTTTTTTGGGTAACAATTTATTTTTACGAAGGCCACTTTTTAACTGATAGCTACAAGCTATTACATGATTGGTTCAGCCATTGTTCACCTTTAGTATAGAGATCTTGTTCATTAATGCCCTGTTCATTTTCAAGAAAAATTTTTTTTAAATTCCGTCAATTATTTTATAAAGAAAAGGACATGCAGATCTTTGAGCTTTCATATCATGTATCATTCTGACTCATAACTTATTGTTTATGTACAATTCTTTCCGTCTTTGGCACATTGGATTGATCTAATTTTGATTATGTATCAATTAAAAAAAAAACTATATCAGTGTATGCATGACCAAATGGTTTCGCTGCCTCCCTCCTGACTAGGAGGGCAGTGGATCTAATCCCCGGTAAGGCATATGATATTTTTCCGTTGGGCTGAAATAAAATATGGCCAGTACACAACGTGGGGAGAGCAGTGATGAAGTGGCCTGGAGTCATAAATCTAAAAACCCCATGACTACTCCAACAATGAGAATAAAGCCGTAGGAATGGTGTTTAAAAAAAAATAATTTCAACTATCTAATATTCTTCTGTCTTCCTCGATCTCTCTTGCCATAATTTTTTTCTCTTGTATTATTCAGCCATTTATTTCTTAATTTAGGGCTTTTCCTAATTTTATTAAATATTTTTATTTCTGTAAGACATTAAAAAAAAAACCGAATGGAATATATTTGTTACTGCAAATGCCACTCCCAATAATATTCCTAATGATCACAACTTTTATTTGAGTGACGTCCAAAGTAATTATACATCAGCCGCTGATAATTTAAAAGGGTGGACTCACAGAAACACTAAAAAATAATACATCCGCCACTGATTTTTATTTTTTTTTATTTTTGCATTTGCCTTATTTCTCCATTATGGTGTGTGTTGCACTACGTTTTTTATTTTGCGCCTGTCGGCCCAGTGCATCCAACTTCGGCATGCATTTTATGTAAGGGTCTGCCTCCTCCTGCATTTTTTAAGGGTTTGCTTCCACGGGGTAATGGCTGGTGCTGTGATAGGGCGCGAACCCAGCACCTTCGGATTGTGAGCCGTGTCACTTAACCACTAGCCCACGCGTCCCCATCAGCCACTTATAATTTAAGATGATGGACACTCAAAAATGGTCTTTTAAATGATGGCACTACAGTACCATCGACAATCTTGAGACTATACAAGCATAGGTCAAGCAGGTAGAGGTGTGTGTGAAGACAGTTTTACAATGTGTGCAAATATATAGTTACAGTTAACATTCAGCTTGCATATCTTTTCTTTATTGGATCAAAGAAACTGCTTGGACTGCAGGAATACAGTTCTGCTTAAATGTCACAATATAATTTTAAATTTAAGTTTCACAGAGTGATAACTGTTTAGTTTTTTTTTAACCTTTATTAATTCAGTGGTTTTGGGATTTTAAAACAAAATTCACTGTTTAATAATCAAGGAAAATAAATATCTTTGCTCCACATCTGAAAAGAACACAAGTACATTTTAAATGTATTTAAAATAACTGTTTAATAGTTCAATTGCTGTACATATGCAAGTTCTGTTAGTTTTCTGCTTTTATAAGACAAAGATGTTGTCTTAAATATGTATAGTTTTCATTCAGTGTATAACACTTTGTATCTGTGAGCAATATAACCTGTCTAGGGTAGAAGACTCCCCAACTCATTATTTTGTATACACCATTCACAAGGCCAAAAGCCGGTCTAGTATTGAGTATTCTTCCAGGTTTGAGTGGAAGCTCTAGAAAAATGCCTTGTAAATGATGCAGGGATAACAGCGGATAATTCGTATTATAGAGAATCAAAAGAGGACAAAGAAGAAGAATCTGTACAGTATATTGTCAGTGTGTTGATGTCATGTTCCTTGAACACACCATAGTTTAGGGTTTATCTGAAACCGTTTTGCTTACACTAGTGTGCCTTTTAGCATCCCATCCCTTGATGCTTCATGCTGCTATAACTGTCAAAAGAGCCAGTATTTTACTGTGACTTCAGAGTTGCAATAATTATATTCTCTTTTAGCTCATAATTCTTGAATAAGCCAGCAGTTAATTTAACTTCAGTGTTGCCGTAGCTTTCGACGGATCTATTTGTTGGTTGTAATATTTCCATTTTCATCTTGTTACCTTTGAAAGATTCTTGTATTTACTATAATATTTCACTATCATTATGTAGCCTTTGACTATGTTACATTTGCGTTAAATTTGAAGCTCATTGAAAAAATGGAAATAGTGTGTTGCAATAAAGGATAAAGTGTTATAGACTTGACTTAGAATCCCGGTATTCAAACAGGCATGTTAATGTCTGTTGCAAGGTAGCCGAAATCTTCGGCTATTTGTAGTAGGTATTTTAAATGTCCTGCGGCTTGCTAGGCCTGGGGGAAGGTGCAAATAATTTGGGTAGATTTTTAACCAACATTTAAAAATTTTGTCCAGGCAGCGGCCGTTAATCCTGCTCTTTTCTATTTCTAACTGTCAAGAAATTTTTAACGTGCTTGACAATGAACAGGGGAGTCCAATCTCACTATTCAGAGATCAGGGTCATTTTTACCAGAAGATCCACATAAAAAAATCCTGGTCTCCACCTTGATTATAACCCATGACCTCCAGCACCTGAGGAAGACACCTTACCTCGAGACCACTGAGTCCCCCTTATAGATGTTATTATACTTAATCTTCAGCCTTATAAGACATGTGTGACTAGTTCCCTTCCTTGCTGTATTAATTACACTTAACACTGAGCAGTGTCAGGTAATAGTTTTTACATCTGGGTTGTTGTTGTCCAAAACCACATGTACAGAATTCTTCACTCGCGACAGATATTCTCTTGTACTGGGCCGCAGTTGTATTAAGGAAGGTGGGTCTGGGTCTTTCTAGCTGTAGTGCAGTGCTAAGCTTGTCAATAGGAACACCACAATGGGAATTGCAGTCCGTGCTGGTTCTCTACACCTCTCACTGACCTTTTGGCTTCGCTTGGCTTTGTTCATTTTTCAATCTCCCGCTACCAAACCCTGACACTGGCCTATGTAGCAGAATGTAGTCCAGAGAACGAAATGCGTTGTGTCGTAGTTTACAGCTTGACTGCGGTATTTGCACCTTTCGGATCAACACATCCGACTTCAGCAAGTATTTTTTGAGTACCGGGCAAGCATTCCCTCTTCAATTCCTTCTCCTTAGCCAGTCTGCTCTGTTGCAGTCTGTTATCCAGGATCACCGCGTGGAGGTGTAGAAGGGTCTTGGCAGCTCTAGCTGGCTGGCCCTGATGCTAGCAGTCAGCTATGGGTCGCTGACCTTTTGATAATGAGAAATTTTCTGCTACTAACACAATCCACACCCCAGGTATTGGCACTCCAATTTTATCAACTCGTTCATCATTTACCCATGTCACTGACTCACCTCAATAAGCTTTTAGACACAGCATTGTGAACGGACAATGGATATGTTGCTGTTTGTAAATTTCCTGTAATGTTGGCTGGGAATCCAATGGCCATATTTCATGCGCATCATTAATTAGATGGTGACGCATTTGGCTACTTAAAAGAGTCATAGTTACACTTTGTTTTAATTGGACTTTGGATTCCTCTGGTCCGCACCAATCCTGAGTTGACTTTGAATGTCGGACAGTGTTAACAGCCCTCAAGAAACAGGACAAAAATTACCTAGGTCCTTTAGTAGACTCACTAGAATGCTTGGCGTTTCTGCTACAAAAAAAGTACAATTCAGTGGATACCAGCTCACTGCAGTATCCCAGCTAATGAAGAAGCAAGTAGACTTGCCAGAGAGGGATGAATACTGTAACAAAGTGACACAGCAACAACATTTGCCGATACAAAACAATTATCAAGGCTATATACAAATCACATTTGGTAAAGAGACCATTCTGGCCATCTAGAAAATGGCAACTTTCACCAACTCTCCAGATGAGATCATGTGATCATCTTCGGGCTTCGCACAGGACACAACAAACTGAGATGTCATCTTTATAGTAAATTCAAGATCTACACTACAGATCTTTGCACCTGTGGCTCAACCCCCATGACAGCAGAACGCATATTGCAAACCTGCCCATCATACACTAGTCAAAGGAGTTGCACATCGCAAAAACTGTGTAAAAGTGTTCAAAACCTCGAGTTGACTGCTGTCTTTGCTAGAGTTATTGAGGACAGGTGAAGAAGTGGAAGAATGCAAGACGACAGACAGGAATGCGTTGCCACATTGCTGTGGCTGTCCACAGGAAGGTTGAAGCCACGTTCCAATCTTGCTTACAATTCATGCAGTCACAGATATAGATTAACTCTTGCAGAATGTCTGCACCAAAGCACCATGTAGTTTCTTTACTAATTTGTCCTACATGGCGAGGTTGCTAGCCCAATGCACAGCCTTTTTATTTTAGTCTTTTTACTCATGCATGAAGGTGCAGTGGTACTACTTTTTCCTCCATAATAAGTAATCCCAGAATCCAAACGGATTACAGAGATAATGGATAATATTTATTATAGAGACAGTGTGTTCCTCTATAACAGTTCCATTCAGCATAGTATCTAGTATCCATAGTTGCAATGACAACAATGAGAACCATTTTACTTCCCAACATGCATAATATGTAAATATTGAAGGTCATTCTAATCCAGAAAAATCATACAACAGTGGTCACACTTTACCAGAGATCACTACATCCAGGGGAAATCAACTGTCCATGTTAGACTTCTTCATTGTATGACAGTTTGAGTGTTGTGCAGACTTGCTTTTCTATAATGGCAAAGTCATATTTTAGTTTGTTCTTGTATTTACTTCATTATGTGACCATAGGATATTAACACGCCATATTGACATATCTGAAATCACTGCCAAATGTCACTAGTCTTTTGTTTTTGACAGCCATATTTGTTTTAATTATTTTGTGATTTATCTTATTACCCAGTGATATTTTGAAAATTCAAGTAAAAAAAATGTGTACACTTTTTATCCAACTTCCAACCCTTTGAGTGGCAGAGAGAAAGATTTGAACTCGTCTCTTACAGCAAACGATGTTTCTACCCTGCTGTAAATGGGTACCTGACTTATAGTTTTGGAAGACAAGTATAGCCGGATCATTACCATTAAGATAAAAAGCCGTGTAGCGCAGTGGTTAACGCGCTGGCTTCGCATCTGAGTGGTCCTGGGGTTCAATCCCCAGTTAAAGGGGAAATGTTTTTTCAGGCCACAATGGCTCCCGGGTCGCCACAACCTTAAATGGGTACTGGTTCAGTCCAGGAAGTCAAGGCAGCCAGGGTGATGCTGACGACATCATCCACTAAGTGCCGTGGGTTACAAAATAATATGGGCCTAACACCATATTTCCAATGCGCCGCATGGTATGACAGGATCTTTACTTTAAAAAAAAAATAAATGCTGACATCTCTGCTTTGTCTGAAGTAGTGTAACTAGTTCCCTTCAGCTGCATTGGCTTCCCAAACTGTAAACAATGTACCCAGATGATTATATTGGAGAGATTAATGTCCTTTTGCCACAAGAGACAAGCCCTCTAAATACTCTGTTTAACATAAATACGGAGAATGTTTAACATAAATACGGAGAATGTTTAACATAAATACGGAGAATAAAACCCCCCCAAATTTTTCCCCTGGGGTTTAAAATAAAAAATATTCTGTTATTAACAGAATCAGAACACTTTGTAATCTGCAGATTTCAACGCTACATTTGCTACCACTTTGTATAATTTCTCACATTTTTGGGGGATTGGAGCTGGCAGTGTCTCATTTAATTGTTTTATGAGATAGCAGCAATATTTGTTTGAACTTTGTCCATTTATCATTGGTGTTGAAGAATCTCACAAAATAAATTGCTTTTGTTCACTAGTTTGATAAAAAAATTTTATTTAAAAAAGTTGCATGCATTTTAATTGTTTACAAAAAAAAATGGATGTAAATTGCTTTTGAAATTGTAAAATGTTGTTTACTTATTTATGTATTTCAATGTACAGATTTGAGTTTTATTATTAGTTTTTGTGCAATAATTATTTCTTGTAAATTTTGAATGCAAATGCATTTTTGAAAATGAAATATTTGCAAACAATAAATAATTGTAATTGGTAAATTAGGTTGCGATTTCTGTACCTTTCTGCATGACACTTCTGGTTTCTGCTTCACATTTTTGGAACTGGGTTTATCGTCCCTTTTCGATACCTATTTTCTAAGCCAGACTGCATAGATGCAGTTTGTTTACAGGGCTTCTATTTGAAGGCGGGTTTTGATTCACTGACTTTCATGCAAGCAGTCAGCAATGAGTCGCTGGCTGCTGTCAGCTCATTCACTGCTGCGTCTTCAGCCCCACGAACAACAGCTGATTAGCATATTACGTCCTGTTACAATGCTCTGTATATTGTTTCCTGTCATGATATATTTTTGTGTGCTCAGATTAGGATGTTAAAACAATGAACATGTCCAATTATTAGTCCATTTGCGTAATGTGAGAGTCAAGCTGGAGAGAACTTGCTTCTTACAGCAAAGGTGCTGAGTTCACTCCCAGGTACCAACACACTTCAGTTTATCAATTTTTAAATAGGTATCTGATGAGCAGGTGAGAAATTTCCCAGCTCACAAAAACCCAAACCTAGTATGACGATGTCTCTAACACTTCATCCCCAACAACAGTCACTGTTATGGGGCTACTGTTGTCTTGTATAACCTTAGTTGTGTGAATATTTGTGTAATTTAACTGTTCATCTGTCTCCAATGTTTGCATCGCACAGTAAGCACATGTGTAAAGTCTGCAGTAAAAATGTTTTCTTCTTGCTTTTCGCATCAGGTTATGAAGAGATCTCTAGAACAAGTCTTATTTGTGTGCCTTATGGACAGTGGCATTCACTGTGTCAGATATTTCCACAAGCCACCATTTTTGTGGTCGGCCTTGAATCTGTTGTATATCAAAATAGCATTGCTTGTTTGGGAGTGCTGTGTGTTGGTAGTCTTACGTCGCCAAACCATTTTAGTTTCTGTATTTTGATGTAGTCTAATACTGGTGTGGCTCCCACTAGTCTCCTGATGTCATCATTTCTGATCCTTTCTCTCCTTGTTACGCCCAATATTTATTGCAGGCATTTCATTTCTGCTGTTACGATTTGTCGTTTTTCAATTAATGTTAGTGTCCAGTTTTGACATTGGTAACGTAGTGTCGGGATAAAAATCGTGTTGTATAAAGCTCTTTTGGTAGTTATTGTCACGTGCTTGTCAAGTATTGGAGTTAATTGTCCAACGATCTGATTTGCCTCATTGCATCATAGTTGGATTTCCACTGTAATATTTCCGTCTCCTGTTATCGGGCTCCTTAACTATTGGAAATCGTTCACTTGTTTCATTTGCTGTTTTGCAAGGAAGATATTGGTTTGCATATTCATGACCCCAGTTTTTTTCTGCGTTGATTTTGATGATGTAATTGTTAAGATAAGTGAAACATTGCCGGGGATGGGGGGGGGGGGGGTGTCACTTGCTGCGAAGATCGGTAGAACACAGCTACAGCAATATGGTACCCCAGAAACAAGAAACGACCACCAACACGACGTTAGTCCGACTCCCTTGCATCCGACAATAACATTCACGATGCCGCAGATGGATGACTCATTATCCGCTGGTCCACCGTGGCCCAAGACAGAGACCATTGGAAGAGAAGCTGGGACCCGCAATGCAGTAACCACTGCTAAAGAACGGGTCGTGCAGTAATCCAGTAATTTTTACATGTTGTATTTAGTTTGTCAATATCTTGTTGCAATTGTATTTCTGAAGCTGCTATGACTGCTTGATCATCTGCGAAAAGAAATTCGTTGAAGAGTTCACCAATGTTGCTTCCTTCACTTTGATTGGCTGTTTTACATATATGGACTACAGAAGTGAGAAAATGATTATGAATGTTATAAATTCAATTTTACAGTGTTCATTTCAGCTGCCATCTCCACATCAAAGTTGTCTCTTGCCTTGATGATACAATCTGCCAGGCCTTTTTCTGTCCTTCTTTTGATGCTATCTTCCCACCAATAGTATTGTTTACCTCTGGCACACTTACCTCCTGATTTCCTTCCAGTATTGTTTTATTTTGATGTCACCCAAATATCTTAACTGGCACACTCTGATTTCCTACATCAACTCTCTTTACACTCATAATTCCTTCAAGACTTAATCATGTATTCTTTCTTTCTCCAGGAGATGCGCCTCATTCCTCTATATATCCCCATTTCAAAGATGTCAGTTCTCTTCTCCAGCTGTTTGTTCATTTTCCAAGTTTCTACACCATACAGTAAAGACAAGTGTACATTATTCTCATTTCTAATTTGTGACTGACATGTTTGAATTTCAGTAGATGACTCATACTGGTAAACATAGATTTGGCCGTCTTTTGTCTCTTTCTGATTTCCATTTTGCATCTCCCATTTTCAGTGATTATATGTCTAATACAGTGTTTACCGGACTGAATAATCAAAGTTGTTTGCCGCGAAAGTTATAGAGCATTGCAATTTATAGACAATAATTATTTTTTGTTCACAAATGCACTTCTTCTTGTACTTTGATCAACTGATGCTATGCTTCTAGTCCGATGAGGTTCTCGAAGGAGGCTGCGTTCCATGTCTTCGTTGGTCCCCCACAGCTTGTTGAGCATGGTCGTTCTCCTGGACCAGACTGCCTCTCTTAGGTCTGTATAAGTAGGGTACTCCTGCAGGACATGTTCAAGTGTTTGCTTGGGTGCTCCACAATCGCACATGACGGTATCTCTGAGACACAACCTGCCACAGGTTATCAGTATAATGTAATAAAAACCCACAAACATTTTCTGACTATTATCTTAAATACTTTGATAAAATTGTGAGTATCTTCTCATTGAAATGAAATTTTCATTTAGGCTTTGACACTGGTTCAAGAAACGACCATTTAGGCTTTGACACTGGTTCAAGAAACGACCATTTAGGCTTTGACACTGGTTCAAAAAATGTCCATTTAGGCTTTGACACTGGTACAAGAAATGTCCATTTAGGCTTTACTACTGGTACAAGAAATGACCATTTAGGCTTTGACACTGGTTCAAGAAATGTCCATTTAGGCTTTGACACTGGTTCAAGAAATGTCCATTTAGGCTTTGACACTGGTACAAGAAATGTCCATTTAGGCTTTGACACTGGTACAAGAAATGTTCATTTAGGTTTTGACACTGGTACAAGAAATGACCATTTAGGCTTTGACACTGGTTCAAGAAATGGCCATTTAGGCTTTGACACTGGTACAAGAAATGGCCAAGTAGGCTTTGACACTGGTACAAGAAATGGCCATTTAGGCTTTGACACTGGTACAAGAAATGGCCATTTAGGCTTTGACACTGGTACAAGTCCCCTATAAATGATATTGGCGTGTGGATATCATGTTTGGTCTTCTAGTTGAAAATGTGCTCTAGAGTAGTGCTTCACATTCATTTAGCATCATGAACCAGCAGGAATTCTCCTTTGTAATAGGTAATGATGTCAAATATATACATGATTATTATTTGTTTCCGATCATTTTCAATTTGTATTCAAATTTGCTGAAATCCATGCTAAGTAAATTAAATGGCTGTTAACATTTAATGGTGGCATTTATAAACGTTATCTTGTTACCACTGTTGAAAAAAATGTTAATAGTTGTTATTTTTAGAATTTAAATCCAGCTTATTAAAAGAATATGAAACAAATCTTGAAACTTTATAGAAAAGGATATAGCTATGTTGGTAGAGAGGATATTTTGTTAGAAACAAATTAAACTATGAGGGATGGTCAAAATGTTTTGCACTTTAGTATGAAGGAGTCAAGGCACTTACCTGGAAATTGGTGTAAACTTTAGTCCTTCTCTATGCATTCACCCTGCAAGGTGATACACTTTTCCCATCAATTCTTCACCTTCCTGATGCCCTGATGGTAGAACTTCTCCGTCTGGGCCATTAACCACAACTCCAGTTCAGTAATCAAGTCTTGGACAACAGAAAAACTATGAAGCGGATTCTTCGTGTTTGTGAACATGAAGAATTCACTATGTGCGAAGTCTGGTATCGTGGATGAGGCATGATTTCATACCTGCATGTTATTCTGACGTCCAGGACTTGATTCTTAGTTCTTAGTTGACCTGTACTTCTACAGGGGCAGATGTCCCTGTGCAGGTCCCAGCTCTGGTATGAGCTGGATATAGCCGGAAGAAGGATTTCCTGCTTAGTGGGCTAGGCTTGAGCAGCTTAATAGTCTGTTGAGTTGGGTGGTTAACCGGTGTGTGAGTTCATCTTAGTAGACTCAAACACTAGAGCAAAGTAGACCCGCAGCCTGTAAGGCGCCATCTATGCTGCTCTAAACAAACTACCGAACCATGCCCGGTGTTATGCCATGTCACACAGATAGTCACCTCTTACGACATGCTCTCTGTGAGATAATGGTGCTATTCTTGTCCGTGTAATAAACAAAGACCCGGTAGAATACTCAGGACCAGGACTTGATTACTTAACTGCATACATGGTTTCAGACCCAGACGGAGTAGTTCTACAATCTGGACATCAGGAAGAGGAAGAAGATGGGAGAAGTGGCTTTTCTTTGCAAAGTGAATACATAGAGAGGAACAAAAGTTCACATAAGTTTTCAGGTAAGTCCCTTGACTTCTTCATTGTAAAGTGCAAACCTTTCCAACCATCCATCGTACAGTTGTAATTATCAAACAAGTTTTAAAAAAGTTAATGTTAATTAGCATTAGATTCGTGCTATTATTGTCTAGTTTTCTGATACCCTTTGTGAACTATCAACAGAGGGCTGATGTGTCAGTTCGTAAATGACCACTTTGGCAAGCATTGCTCTAGATAGAATATTGTAAACATATTGCTATTCAAATTCTCAGAAAGCTATATCTATTCAAATTCTCAGAAAGCTATATTGTATGAACATATTGTTATTCAAATTCTCAGAAAGCTATATCTATTCAAATTCTCAGAAAGCTATATTGTATCAACATATTGCTATTCAAATTCTCAGAAAGCTATATCTATTCAAATTTTCAGAAAGCTATATTGTATCAACATATTGCTATTCAAATTCTCAGAAAGCTATATCTATTCAAATTCTCAGAAAGCTATATCTATTCAAATTCTCAGAAAGCTATATCTATTCAAATTCTCAGAAAGCTATATCTATTCAAATTCTCAGAAAGAGCAATGTTCTTTAACTGTGGGAAAGGTAGATAACCTTCTAAATGAATTGCTTGTTTTATAATCTGCATCCCAGTTAAAGGTTTAGTCTGGTTATCTGTATAATGTTCTGACAGTTGTAGGGAAGGGAGATAATGCATCCTATATTAAGGTAAAAGGTCATGTTTCGGACAGTGCTGTCAGAGATGACTTGTTAGAGACGTCATTGTACATAGTCTTAGTTGACCTGTACTTCTGCAGGGGCAGAAGCCTCTGTGCAGGTCCAAGCTCTGGTATGAGTTGGATGTAGCCGGGAGGAGGATTGCTTACTTAGCGGGCTAGGCTCAAGCAGTAGTTTTACAGCGCTACGTTGGGACAAGTGCAACGTAGGGTAGGTAACCAGTGTGTGAGTTCACCGTAATAGACTCAAACAGTAGAGCAGAGTAGACCCGCATCCTGTTAGGCGTCATCTATGCTGCTATTTATAAACTATCTAGCCATGGCCAGTGTTGTGCTATGTCACACAGTCGCGTCATACGACTACTTTTTATGATATGGAGGGGACAGTTCAATTCAAAATAGTTAGCCATACACAAATTGACAGCTTTTTTGACTGCAGTGTGTTGATAATGGGGGATCAAACATGGTACCTTTGGCATGAGAAATAGGTGTTATATCATTACGCTTCTCAGGCGCTCTTATATTATATTACCTGCTCCTATATTACCCACTCCTATATACAAACTGTTATATTACTCAGTCCTATATTACCTGCTCATATTACCCACTCCTATATTACCAATTTTTATATTACTCCTATATTACCAATTTTTATATTACTTCTATATTACCCATTCCTATATGAACTCACTCCTATATTACCCACTCCTATATTACCAATTTTTATATTACTCCTATATTAACTCACTTCAATATTACCCACTTCTATATTACCAATTTTTATATTACTCCTATATTAACTCACTTCTATATTACACACTCCTATATTACCCACTCCAAAATTAACTCCTCCTAAATTAGCTCATTTCTATATTATCCACTCCTATAATACCCACTACTATATTACCAATTTTTATATCACTCCTGTATTACCCACTCCTATATTATCATTCATATATTACCAATGTTTATATTACTTCTATATTACCCACTCCTATATTAACTCACTCTTATATTACCCACTCCTATATTACCCACTCCTATATTAACTCACTCTTATATTACCCACTCCTATATTACCCACTCCTATATTAACTCACTCTTATATTACCAACTCCTATATTACCAATTTTTCTATTACTCCTATATTACCCACGGCTATATTACCAATTTGTATATTACTCCTATATTACTAACTCCTATATTACCAATTTTTATATTACTCATATATTACCCACTCCTATATTACCAAATTTTATATTACTAACTCCTATATTACCAAATTTTATATTACTCCTATATTACCAATTTTTATATTACTCCTATATTACCCACTCCTATATTACCAAATTTTATATTACTCATGTATTTTAAATTTTGATATTACTCCTATATTACCCTCTCCTATATTAACCCACTCCTGAATTAACTCACTCCTATATTTCCCACTCCTATATTACCAATTTTTATATTACTCCTATATTACCCACTCCTATATTAACCCACTCCTATATTACCCACTCCTGAATTAACTCACTCCTATATTTCCCACTCCTATATTACCAATTTTTAAATTACTCCTATATTAACTCGCTCCTATATTACCCACTCCTATATTACTCACTCCTGTGTCACCCATTCCTATTATCTGAACCAAGTTTGTGTCTCCCTAGCATGGACCTCCTGCATCTCTAGACAGTTGTTCCGTAGAAATTTTTCTTCCAGTACAAAGTCCACGATGCTTGATCCTTAATTTGTATGCTGATTTCAAACTTTTCCAGTCCAGCAAAAAGTCGGGATAATTATATAGTTGCTGTATGTTATTTTTTTAAACTTGCAAAAAATTTGTTGTTGAAAGAAATTGTTTTAATAGACGGAAATATAAATTATAATTATTCACGGAGCTGCAGCATCGACTGGTTCATCAACATTTGTCGTGCTGATATAAAATCAGTGCTTTTTTTTATGTGTCATCATTATAATCATTCTCACTTCTTTTTCACTCTAGTAGGAGAATGGCTGTCACATTTGTAGTTAGCCTCATCCCAGGAAGTCTGTATAGAACTATGTATGTAATCTTACTGCGGTGTTTTATTTCTGTAACACATTATTTTATATAATAACATTACAAGCCCCATGTACAACCCTCCTTACTTTCCCCATTATAACATGCATAATATGCTACAGTGGTTCTATTCTTTCATCCCCTCAAGAGGCCCCTTTCCTTCCCCCAATGTATATATGAAACATACGTCCATGAAACTGGACATTACTATGACATAATATATGTTTATCGCTGTATGCTGACTACACTTGCTTTAAGTTTACTTCTTGCCATTTATTACGTGCTTGTCATGTATTACGTGCTTGTCATATATTACGTGCTTGTCATTTATTACGTGCTTGCCATGTATTACGTGCTTGTCATTTATTACGTGCTTGCCATGTATTTCGTGCTTGTCATTTATTACATGCTTGCCATGTATTACGTGCTTGTCATATATTACGTGCCTGTCATTTTATATGTGCTTGTCATATATTACGTGCTTGTCATTTATTACATGCTTGTCATTTATTACGTGCTTGTCATTTATTATGTGCTTGTCTTCTATTACGTGCTTGTCATTTATTACGTGCTTGTCATTTATTATGAGCTTGTCATTTATTACGTGCTTGTCTTCTATTACGTGCTTGTCATTTATTACGTGCTTGTCATTCATTACTTCTTGTCATTTATTACGTGCTTGTCATTTATTACGTGCTTGTCTGTGGCGTTTCTCTAAGCTGACCGGCTAGTAGACTGATCTAGCAATGTGATGTGACATGAATATATATAATGTTGGGTATTTTATGTAATATGTATGTAAATGAACATATGATGTTGGATATTTGGTGTAATATGTATGCAGATTAGCATACAATGTTGGGTATTTGATGTATGTAAAATGAAAATATGTTTGATATCCGTTCAGTATTGTAATATTGGAAGTTTGCTTGGTTATGTAATGTTGGTTTAGTTAAGTGATAGTTGGGTGTTGGTTTAGTTATATAATGTTGGATGTTGTTCCTTATGTTTTCATCAGTCAGTCAATAGAAACCTTGTTGGCTCCCTGGGGTCTTCATCAAATACATGCCAGTTCACCAAACATTGACCTGTCTATATCTGTTCAAGTTTTTGTGACTTAGTTTCTGTAGGATGGGGGTAACCAGCCCCATGTGCAACCTTCTTTAGTCTCCTCCCATGCTTGGCAGGTTACAGTGTTGCTATTTATTTGCTCCTCTTTTGAGACCAGGTAACACTGATGATTAGTAATGTTTGGTCGTGGTTGTATTGTGTGATGTTGAGTGTTAGTGAAGTTAGGTAATGTAATATGACTAACGGTGGTTTTGTTATGTAATGTAATGTTATTTCTTCCTGACAGGACTTGAACTAAGCCGTTGTTAGCTTGCACGTTATGTCTGGTTGCCAATCAGAAAGCAACTTTTAGTTCTTCATCTTTGATGATCTTCCTTGTCCTTGATGTTCTTCCTGAAAAGGATATTGTGTTGTAGTTTACAGCAAGGCTGTGATATCTGCAGCTCTTGGCCCGTCACATCCTGTTTTAGCTGCCTATTTTGAGTGCCAGGTTTGTCTCCCCACTGCGATCCCTATTTTCTTAGCCAGACTACACTAGTGCAGCCTGTTTGCAGGGCTACCACTTGGAGGCGGAATAATATCTTGGTCAGCTCTGGTTTGCTGACCTTGATGCAAGCAGCCAGCTATGAGTCTATGGCTGCTGTCAGCTCTTTCACTGTGCTGTATATTGGGACCTACAGCTTTTAATAACTTTGCAGTTATGAAAAGACTATATATGATTTGTTGGATGCTATTGTTGAACTTGCTGCCAACATGTCAAACTATCAGATTAGTTTGACCCCCAAAATGACATGGAAGGGTCTTGTTCTAGGGATACTACATTGATGACGTGGGTATTACTGCCTGAATTCAAAGAATGACAAAATCTGCATTCTTTTATCTGAACATGTGTTTCTGAAAATGATAGTCTAAGGTGAGTGAAAGAGGGAAAGGTTATGTGCATGATTTCAACTTTTGGTGTGGTAAACGTTGATCGGATTTTGTGGACCATTTGCAAGTCTATATTGCCTATCATAGGCAGGCATATATGCTAGAGGGGTTTGCTGTAGTCAAGAGGTTAAGGCACTTGCCTCTCACAGTGAGTAACGGAAATGGTGGGCTATAGAATCTCATGTTTCAAGTGACCCCTGGTCTCACGGGAGGACCAGAGTGCCTGCATCCTGAGTTACCTCTACTTGTCTTGACCAATAGTCTTGCCACTGATCCAAGATAACTCGGGACAAGAGAGTGAGATTGATGACCAGTGCATTCACTCCCTCACTATAATCCAAATACAGCGCACAACACATTATTAAGATAAAACCGTCCGATGTTGTGGCCCTCATCGCTTGAGATGGGTAATAACTATGTTAGTATGTTATGTTGAATGTTGGTTTTGCTATAGAATGTTGGTTTATTTATGTAACGTTGAATTTTAGTTTAACTATGTAATGTTGGATTTTGGCTTAGTTATGTAATGTTCAATACTGAATACTGACTTAGTTATGTAATGCTAAATGTTAGTTTAATTTTCTGTCATTTTCATAATGCAATGTTGTATGTGGTCAAATTATGTTCAGTGTTGGTATAGTTGCTGTAATGTTGAATATTGGTTTACTATGTAATGTTGCTTAATCTTAGACTAGTATAAAATATCTACAGAATGTTATCTATCATGGACATTTTTATAGAATCGATTTCAGATAATCATCTGTGCTGGTTATGTAACATTGCTTGTTCTGACAACCAAACAGGGTATTCACTTTTGGATATACTCATTTCATTGTCTTGATCTAGTGTGATATTTTTTACCTAATGATTTATTTGTTTACAGTTTTATTTATTTATTTTGAGTATTATACTGACAGTGTGTTCATGTCATGTATTCTTTGACAGTTTATTTGTTTGTGACACTGAATCCTGTTTTGGTAGCTTCATTTATTCATGTGAAATGCTGACCTGTTTTCATGGTATTCTTGCACTAATTCAGTGTGTACACTTATCCGTCTGTATTTCTTTCATTTGTCCAGATGCCAATTAGCTAAATTGTATCAGAATATAGGTACACCTGTGCATTCATCAAACTATTCCACTTACTCGAACAAATGTGTGAGGAGTTTGTGTTTGATAGAGGAAAGGACTACTGCCATGCTGTGAACATGTTACGACTTTGCGGTCTTACCATTCTTGGGTAGAAGACTCTCCAACTTATAAACTTGCACACCTTAGCATTCATGCACGTGAAAAGCTGACTTAGTTCGGAGTAGTCTACTGAAAAAATAAAAATACCACATAAAGAAATGATAGAATGAAGAGCACGTTTTCCGAGGGACTGGTGAAAGAAGTAGATTCATTCATTTAAAAAAAAATTAATTTTACTGTTCGTCATTTATAATACAGTTGTTAATCATTTCATTCACTTGGAAGTTCATTAACATTTGACAATCACATGTCTTCATTCACAATTCTAGTGATATCAGGCCAGTGTGTGTATCCAATGGTTGTGGACTAATCCATTCACAATTCTAGGGATATCAAGCCAGTGTGTGTATCCACTGGTTGTGGACTAATCCATTCACAATTCTAGTGATATCAGACCAGTGTGTGTATCCACTGGTTGTGGACTAATCGATTCACAATTCTAGTGATATCAAGCCAGTGTGTGTATCCAATGGTTGTGGACTAATCCATTCACAATTCTAGTGATATCAGGCCAGTGTGTGTATCCACTGGTTATGGACTAATCCATTCACAATTCTAGTGATATCAAGCCAGTTTGTGTATCCACTGGTTGTGGACTAATCCATTCACAATTCTAGTGATATCAAGCCAGTGTGTGTATCCACTGGTTATGGACTAATCCATTCACAATTCTAGTGATATCAGGCCAGTGTGTGTATCCACTGGTTATGGACTAATCCATTCACAATTCTAGTGATATCAGGCCAGTTTAGGTATCCACTGGTTGTGGACTTATCCATTCACAATTGTAGTGATATCAGGCCAGTGTGTGTATCCACTGGTTGTGGATTAATCCATTCAAATTGTAGTGATATCAAGCCAGTTTGTGTATCCACTGGTTATGGACTAATCCATTCACAATTCTAGTGATAGGCCAGTTTAGGTATCCAATGGTTGTGGACTAATCCATTCACAATTGTAATGATATGAGGCCAGTTTGTGTATCCACTGGTTGTGGATTAATCCATGCAAATTGAAATATCAGGCCAGTTTGTGTATCCACTGGTTGTGGACTAATCCATTCACAATTCTAGTGACAGGCCTTTGAATACTCACTGGTTGTGGACTAATCCATTCATTGATATCTGATAGTCATGCCATGTTGTGTCTAAAGAAGACCAATCTGAAATCAATATTTGTGGTAAAACTATTATTGTGGTATTTATTCCTATTTTATGTTTTTGCCGGAGGGATTTTGGGGGTTGGGCAATCAAGGACATTAAATGGTGGGTTGCATTAGCTTTCCTCACATCCGAGCGTGCTGATGAAGGTGGACCAGAGTTCTCCAGTCGGTTGTGCTATACTTGGCTTTATCTGCAGGGATCATGTCGATCCCTCACCTTGTTAGCTATGCTGCCATGAAAACAGCCCTGTTCTAGAAAGGGCTACTAGGAAGCCAAGGTGTGGGTTTTGGCCAGTATGCTTTGCCTGATCCTGACTAACATGTCTGATCAGTATATTTTGCCTGACCAGACAGTAGTCTTCCCCCCACTGACTTGCATTGTAGGTGCAGTGGCCTTATTCGTTCCTCCTCAGTCACGTACTCTAGTGTCCTCAATGTTTTGGGTATTGTAGCTAACGGTATTACACTGGTGTTCATGAACCTTCACATTGGGGACAAAAGAAATACGATTGCTGTAAACAAACTGATTTAGATTTCATTGTTTGATGTCTCATACATTTTATGAGGTTCGTGACCTGCTGTCGTCCTGTCTTCCGGAGTAACAAAAGCTAAACCGCTTGTCTCTCTGCAAAAGGTCCAAGTTAGGATCCTTGTTGCTGTATGCTGTAGTTTACCCTTCTGTAAATGCGAATTTGACTTAAAAGGGGCACAAGGCAGGTGAGAAGGTAACAAGTCACCTCATCTTGCACAAGTCTCTAACACTTCATCCCTGACGGCAGAGCTTTCACCTTACTACCTTTAGTTAGTAAAGGGACAGCAACAAGGAAAGGAAGGAACTGGCCATGTCACCCCACATAATATGATGCCCCCTACAGTGAAGTCTCTAACACTTCATCCTTGTCCTCTATGACATTAATCTTTGTAAATGACAAAACCAAATTTTCTTTGTCGAATACCAAAACCAAAAAATGTGTAATATTGTCACAAATAATTAGAGAGGTCCCCACCAGCACCTAGCGTACATGGTGTACACATGGAAATAGACTGTTTGCAGCAGCCTAACCGAGGTGGGGATTGACACTGTCATCCCCATAGTGGTGAACCTGCTGATAAGCCTCACATAGTACTACAGCTAGTTTGAACCCCACCTTCCTTAGAATGAAGAGCTGTCTACGAGCAGCTTCAACGACACCATCATCACAGATCATTGTTGTGCATATTTTGATTTGATAATGTGTATCCAAAGCAGACAAATCACTGTATCTAATTTGATGAAGATGTCTCCCATGTTATTAGTATATGGCTTACACTATCATCATATATTTATCACTCAACATAATATCATCTGTCCGTCAAAGCATCCGACATTATCTTCACCACCAATAAAACATGATTGCCCATTTTTCTGACATTTCCTAACACCTAGTTTCTCCACGCGCCCAGACAGCGACTTTCAATAAAACTGGTGTGTGTTTATCCTACTTGACATTGTTGGTCTTATTGAGTCTTGGCTTTGACATCTTCAGTTTGCTCGTGGTATTGAACTAGGGGGACGCAGTGGTCTCGAAGTAGGTTGTTAGCTTCGGGTGCTGGTATTTGCGGGCTCAAATCATTGTGGAGACCGGAATTTTTTCATGTGGATCATCCGGTAAAAATGTCCCCTGATCTCTGAGTAGTGATATCAGACACCCATGTGCAGTGATGAGCACATTAAAAAATCCCTTGGCAATTGGAGATAGAAACAAGTAGTCTTAACGGGCAAAATTCAAGTTAAAAATCTACTCAAATTATTTTAGAGATACTCGCCCCACAGGAAATATGTCGCAAAAATGGGACCGTGTGGCTATAACATCATGTCTTGGTTATGTGGTTAGCAGAGCAGTATAGATGGCGTCTGACAGGCTGCGGTCTACCCTACTCTAATTTACGATTCCACCACCACCAGTCCTAAACATAGACGATCTTATATTCCACGGGCTACCAAACTAACGGTTGGTAACAGATACTACGATTGACCTAGCAAATCACTAGCAGATTTTCACTTGTCAAAAAATATGATACAAAGGAGGTCACACCTCCCTACGACGTCTAACGACACAAGTGGATTGAAGATAGATAGATTGAACTAGTATTTAAAATTGAGTCTGGGTCGTAAAGACTGTCATAGCCGGGAGTGGAGTGGAGAATAAGCTCCCTGACTTCAATCAAATACTCACACGTCGTTTGTTCTACATAGACGCTGAAGATGGGACTTCTCAGCTGTAGTGAGAGGACAGGTCGTTGCTGAGCGGAGTGAGGCATACACGTCAGTAACCTCCAGTTTGAGAAAATGGATGCAGTGACCACAATGTTAAGATAGTTATCGGAGACCCTTTCAACAATGGCAATCAAGGTGTCTAACGCATAAGCCATACTCCAGAAGGGATGACTGAGGTACGAGTGGATGGCAGCTGTTGAGGCCTCACACCCCTAGGGGATGACATGTAGGGGTTTAGGGCAACTGGAGTGATATTTTGAAATCAATCAGCGACTTCCTGTTTAATGACTTTGAAATAGATGAAGCAGCAATCCACAGACTGCAACGTCTCAACATAAAACGAGGTTCGAGCGGAGTGGTGTGCACGAGAGGATGGAGCAGGAGAGTACAACCAGCTAGCTACAGGTGCCATCAGCATCCAGACCCTCATCATTTGCTGAGAGACTGATACCTGTGGGTATGCCCGGAGTGCAGTGATGTCGATTCTTAGAAACAGAAACATACTCTGACAGCAACTTTAACTGGCACCTTTTCCTACTAACAGGAGAATTGGATACGATCGAGTCTTTGGTTTTGTAAGACCAGATCAGTAGATGAGACTCGTCAGTTTAGTAAGGCAGCTCATCTAGAAGAAGCAGTGGGTTCAAACCCACATGCTGCCTCGTGGATGAGATTCTGCCGTTCCAAAGACTACCAGAGGGAACCGAACACAACCTGGATAGAGACTTGTTTCCTCAGTTAGCTCATCTAGAAGAACAAAACTCTTGACCCCAAACCACTTGCTGCCATGTAGGTAGACTGGGGACAGTAACAATTTAGGGGCCCGAATAGAAAGGCTTCTCGAAAGCAGATTACTACGCCAATAGACGCAGTTCAGCTGTAAAGTGAGACACACAACATAACTTGCACTCAACGAAAGGAAACAACCCTACTCACTTGACCCGAGTAAGCAATCCTACTGACCCGGATCCAGCATCGCTATTCACTTGACCCGAGTAAGCAACCATACTGACCTGACCAGAGTCCAGCCACCCTACTGACCTGGTCTCAGCAACTCTACTTATGTGGACTGACCCCATCATGGCTGAAACTATAATTGTCTTATTTATTCCAATTTCTGGCGTTTGCCAAATCAATTTGAGGGATTGGACAATAAAGGTTGCTTAGCCGGGAGGTCCCCACGCAAACTGCAGGCAAAGTTAGTATTTTATCATTGGTATAAAATAACCGATTGTTTTCCTTGGGTTTTGAATCTGTGTCCCCTTTGTCAGGTAGAAGGTATGTAAACCTTTGGGCCACCAGCTCCACATTGATGAGTGGAATGGAAAGCTAAAGAAGAACACACGATAGAGATCAGCTGATAAGAAAGCTAAGAATACTATAAATACATCTCTTCGTCATATCCCAAGAAGATGTCCCAAACGAGGAATTGATAAAGAACGACCGTTGCATTCCTGAATTATGTGGGAGAAAGTAGGAAATAAGATACTAAATAAAACTGGAGAATCCCAATTTCTTTCCCTCCACCAAGATACCAGAAAGTATTATAGATTATTGGTTATTTTTAAAGTGGGAGATTCGGGGAATTTACCTTCCAAAAATAGAACCAGGTATTTCCCTAGCGTGTTATGGCAAAAAAGAATCTAGGCGTGGTTTTGTCCATCCGCGGGCAGGGTAAAGTCGGTATGTAGTATTCGTTTCAATATGAACACGATGCCTGATTGGGGCTAGCATTATATCAACTAGACAGCAGCTTAGTCTGCAGACCTCTGAAGGGCGCAGTTTCAATGTGTTAAGAGTGTGAGTCCACAATGAGTAAAACATATGAGAACAAAATCAGTTCACTTTTTTCAACACCAACAGTACTACAATGCCGTTGAGAATTGAAAGCAGATTATAAGGCAATGAATACATTTGATATGTGTAGACGAACAGGTACGAATATAGTGACACTTTTTAAAGCATATATATATAGTGGATAGATACCAACCGGGGACAATATTAGAACGTAATGTAGTATATAAGCAACGTATGACAAAGTCGTTATGTGAATAGCCATTGGACAGTAAAAACAATCATAGGATATTTAAAAAAAATGTCATATCAGATCCGGTGAACGTCAAGGTCGTGCACTGTCTCCTTTGTTGTTTATCACGTAAATAAACGAAATATGTAAAAACAACCAGCATTAGTGAAGGAAACTACCTCAGTGATCACTTAAATGAACTTCTCTTTGCTGATGACCAAGCACTAATAGCAACCTCCGAAAAACTACTGCAGGAACATACGATCTTAATGAGGTTTGTACCGATTATAGTATGGCTTGGCTTGGCTTGGTTTGGTTTGGTTTGGCTTGGCTTCGTTCGTTCTCAATCTCCAGCTACCAAACCCTAAAATGGCTTAAGTAGCAGAATGTAGTTCAAAGAACGGAATGCGCTGTGTCGTAGTTTACAGCTTGACTGTGATATTTGCACCTTTCGGTCCAACATATCTGACTTCAGCAAAGCATTTTTTTAGTACCGAGTTAGCATTCCCTCTTCGATCCCTTCTCCTTAGCCAGTCTGCTCTGTTGCAGCCTGTTATCCAGGATCACCGCATGGAGGTGTAGAAGGGTCTTGGCAGCTCTGGTTCGCTGGCCCTGATGCTAGCAGTCAGCTTTGAGTCGCTGACCGCTGCAGCTCATGCGCTGCGTGGCGTCTTGATCCCCGATTATAGTATGAAAATGAACATAGAGAAACCCGAAGTTATGAAGATTGCAAGAAAAGAAATAGAAACAACAATATTCATACAAAACCAACAAGTGAACAATTTCACGTACCTGGGTAACATAATCTCAGCAGATGACAAGGGCGACATCTAAATCCAAAACCGATGAAATAAAGCATGTCAAATCACTTGGTAAATGGCGACGATATTACAATGTAAACACGATATTCCTACCCACATTGTACTATCAGTGCCAGAATTGGACATTACCATTTGTCCACGAAGAATGCTTGGATTAACAAGAAGAAATCAAATTATAAACGAAGATATTAGAAGACAAATAGGTACAACACCAGTACTAGACCTCATCAAGAGACAAATAGGTACAACACCAGTGCTAGACCTCATCAAGAGACGAGTAGGTACAACACCAGTGCTAGACCTCATCAAGAGACAAGTAGGTACAACACCAGTGCTAGACCTCATCAAAAGACAAGTAGGTACAACACCAGTGCTAGACCTCATCAAGAGACAAGTAGGTACAACACCAGTGCTAGACCTCATCAAGAGACAAGTAGGTACAACACCAGTGCTAGACCTCATCAAAAGACAAGTAGGTACAACACCAGTGCTAGACCTCATCAAAAGACAGCAAACCAAATGGTTCGGTCACGTGACACGTCAAACACCAGATAGTATCCCTCAGAAAGCAATGCTATACAGATGCAATGGATACAAAGGCAAGGGCCGACCATACAAAAGATAGATAGCAGAACTAACAGAGGCAGTAAAGCTCCCTGTGTACGAAGCAGATACTAGGACTCAAAACCTCTTACTAGAAACATCTTCATAACCTGACGCTAAAAGGCACAAACAGGACAACAGCAAAATGAAGAAGAAGCTGTCAGTGATATGCTGATTCATCTATTGAGGTGACATCATCCAACAGGAAGTCATTAATAGACTACACAATGTCACTCTCGTCCATATCTAGAGTACTCGTAATTGTTGCTTGTGAAGCCAGGATGTAATCTCTTTTCGTTGTCCGGAACCCCAGCATGACCTGGACAATATCTCCACACCAGCCTGTAAATGTGTGGGGCCTCTACAGCTGTCATATACTCATGCCTTAGTCAGCCCTTGTGTACCTTCCGAAATAAGGATTGTCAGTAACACGATGATTGCCCATGTTAAAGAGGTCATCTCAGACCTGCAGTCACTGCTAACACCTTTATTCTCGTGGTGAAGGCTGCTGCCCTCTATGCCCTACTTCTCTCAGTCAGTCTGACCTCACCATTTGGCAGAGATGCACCAAGCATGCTAGAGCCCGGTCAAGAAACCTTCTCATAACCTTACGCTGAAAGACAAGCAGGGCAAAAAGCAAAATAGAAAGAAAGAAGAGTTCCGTTGAGGTCCTCCATCATTTCCTTTTCGGCAGGCAAGAATTCCTTTCTGACCTATTGTCAATCGCAGTTGTTAACTTAACGTCTTTATACTGGCGTAGAAGATACAGCAGAGTATGTAGAAAAAGACTATCTCATTCCGGTAGTGTAGGTTTCATTACTTCTGTCCAGCTGTAGCACCACCCCCTCTTGTCGAGCTACATTTGGCTTATATAAAACCTGTTGTCCTGTATTCAATCAGGCAAATTGAGTGCCTGATACCAGGTAGCCACATGTTGTTTAAACTAAATGGGGTCTTTTGCCCTAGAGTACCAAGAGGTTTGGTATCAAGATGCTGAACAGTCCATGAGCTGCAGTGGCCAGCGACCTATAGCTAACTGCTAGCGTTAGAGCCAGCGAACCAGAGCTGCCAAGACCCTTCTACACTTACACACAGTGATCCTGGATAACAGGCTGCAAAAGATTAGACTGGCTAAGGAGAGGAGGGAAGCCTAACCTGGTACTTTAGAATGTCTGCTGAAGTCGGATGTGTTAGAACGAAAGGTGCAAATATCGCAGTCAGGTTGTAAACTACGACACCACGCATTCTGTTCTCCGGACAACATCCAGCTACTTGGTAGCGGGAGATTGAGAACGATCCAAGAAGAACACGTGAAGTGTGAATTGCAAAATGTTTTGTGCAGAGTATATTTCCAGGCACAAAATACGCTGGTTTGGTCATCTCATGAAAATGTGCCATTATCAACTTCTACTGATGGCTTACAAGCCTGGTGAGATTTGGCTACAGGGCAAGAGGACTACCGCGAGGCAGATAGATAGATTACATCAGAGTGATCGTGCACCCACACAACGCACTAGACCGACACAATGCACTTGGCGCAGGATAGACGACTTAAATTCCTCATGATGTTCAACTTCATAGATGGAAATAAAACTAACATACGTTCAACAATGGTATAATAGCAACTAGATGACTTGACAACTATATCAATTGACCATGAACTTGTACGTGTTATGGGACTACCTTGACCTTTATAGCAGACATTGCTGCCAGGGATGAAGTGTTAGAGACTTCTTTGTACTAGACCTCAGCTTTGTATGCGGTGGGCTGGACAGATCTCTTTTTCGCTGCCTTTTATATCTAAACAGTGAATCATGTACCAATTTATAGCTGGGTCAATTCGAGTTATCGATAGCGGGGAATTAAACTCAGTACCGCTTGTCATTACAACGAATGCTCTACCAATCTGCCACTTACATCTTAGACTTCTCCTCAAGGCCCCATTTGTAGCAGATTTGGCGTGACCGACTTCCTTCCTCGATGACATGGCTTCCTTATCCATTTGGGTCCCAGTTGGGTATCCACTTACAGCTGAGCAGACTGGAGCGTCGTACGTGCTCACCCCGAGAAGCAGACCTACCCACTTCATCCTTCCAGCGTATAATGTTCACAATGAGTAAGTGTACTCTTTAGGGCGCCCTGGATGGGGTGTTCAGTTGAGGGTTGAAGTAGCTTTCCTCACATCCCGAGCGTGTTCGATGAAGGTGGACCCAGTCCTTCAGACGGTGGTGATATGCATGGCTTTTTCTGCGTGCCGCTCACTACTACGGGGATCACCGTCCAACAGCAAATCATGCAAATAAGATTAAAGAAAGCCTTTCCGTGAAGCTAAAACCATTTTAACTCTGGGAATCCATGGAAAACGAGAGATACAGAATACTGTGGTTTCCGGTATGCCATCTGGCTTAGTATGCTTCACCTGACGAGAGATGTCAGACGTGGTCAGTGTGTTTCACCTGACGAGAGATGTCAGACTTGGTCAGTGTGTTTTACCTGACGAGAGATGTCAGACTTGGTCAGTGGGTTTCACCTGACGAGAGATGTCAGACTTGGTCAGTGTGTTTCACCTGACGAGAGATTTCAGACTTGGTCAGTGTGTTTCACCTGACGAGAGATGTCAGACTCGGTCAGTGGGTTTAACCTAACGAGAGATGTCAGACTTGGTCAGTGGGTTTCATCTGACGAAAGATGTCAGACTCGGTCAGTGGGTTTCACCTAACGAGAGATGTCAGACTTGGTCAGTGTGTTTCACCTGACGAAAGATGTCAGACTTGGTCAGTGTGTTTCACCTGACGAGATATGAGAGCCTTGGTCAGCATGTATTACTTAACGTGAGATGTGAGCCTTGATCAGTATGTTTCGCCTGACGTGAAATACCCCATTTAAGACGCCAGATTTAATCAATTGTTCTACACAGCGAGATTGCCAACTTATGAGTAGCCATTCTCAAGTGTCTTCTTCGATGAGTTTGAGGTATAGTGTTCCTATCTTTTCTCCCTAAAGCAGACACAGCTATTGGAATGTAGTGTTAAAATCTTGATTGTACGAGTCCACAATTTGTTTATGAGGTGGAGTGGTTGGTCTCCTTCCTCGCTGTCTTTCTTTTTCTAACAGTAATCCAGGTACCCATTTACATCTGGGTCGACTGTATGCAGAATAAACGGAGTTGAAGCTCGTTCTTTTGTCCTATACAACTAAGCTAACCAGACGACCAGCAGAACCTAATTCTTATTTAGTCGCTCTACGTCTACTTACTTGGTTACGCCCCTGCTCCATGCATTACGTGACACATCATTCTTGTAGTACTCACCTACATGGATTGTGCTGTCATTGCCATTCAGCACGTCGTCCATGCTGCAAGTCTCCGATATGTTTGGGAAGATCATCAAGTGGTTCTGGTCTTGTGTTGCTCCCCATTCGCATGTATCATCATCCCTCTGTGTTCATATCTTTAGGTTTTTCCTGCATCGCGATACACCATATTAAAGTCTATTTAGTACTGTTGCGTACGGCAGGTGATGTCCAGACGTAGGTTTCTTCTGTAACTCGATCCAGAGGGCCTGCGTCAACTCGTTGAATCTTTCTATGGAGCATTTGCCACGACTAGTCTGTAGGGTATAGGTCGACTGTAAGAAATGTCGTCTTGATTTTAATCTGTATTGTTGGGGGGGGGGGGGGGGGGGGGGGGTGTGCAGATGACTTCTTGGAATAATTGGAATCCTGGTATCCAAACAGGCATGTTAATGTCAATTGCCAGATAGCCGAATGCCTTGGCTATACGTAATAGGTATTTTTCTATATCCTGCGGCTAACTAGGCCAGGGGGAAGGTACAAATAATTTGGGTAGATTTTTAACTAGAATTTTTGTCCGGGCAGCAGTCGTTAAACCTACTATTTTCGATTTCCAACTGCCAAGGTATTTTTTAACGTACTCGACACTGAACAAGGAGGACCGATCTCACTACCCAGAGATCAGGGGAAATTTTACCAAAATATCCACGCAAAAAATCCAGGTCTCTCCCGTAATTCGAACCCGCAACTTCCGGCACTCGAGGCGGACACCTTACCTCGTGACCAATGAGCCCATCTTCATTGTTTTTTTATCGTAAATATACAGAAGCTGGAAGCCGGTCAATGCCTAGCAGGTTACAGTGCAACTATTCTGTGCGCCTATTTCGGTCTCAAGTAACAAACCGTTTATATATGCATATGCTGCCCCAGTGGGCGTTCCATTATCGATACATCAAAGATAACTCATCTATTATTAATAGCAAGTGAGATGACGAATACCTGGCCTATATTGACAGATATTGAAATCGATAACTGAATGAAAGGAGCCTGTGGTGAGTGGGGGAAATTCCAGTGAGTGATCGCTGCAGGTTGAGGCGTGTGTCTTTGTTTGGGTGGGTTGGTATAGAAGGTCATCTGTGTAGGGTAGATGGGGCGGAGAATTGTGCTGTAGTTAGGAGGTCAAAGTCGTGGAAATGTTGCATGTTATATGTTGATTGTTGGTACTTTCATGTTGGTGAACAGGTGTCATCATCAGGTGTCCTGCCGGTTGGAGTTGGCGATCATTGAACTTCACCCATTTCTATCACATGTGTCATTTACCAACTCTGTTGTTGATTGTCGCCCAACCCATTTTCTCAATCTGTCCAACATCTTCTCTTTCGGCCTTCCTCTGTCTCTCTTTCATGCTATCTTTTCCGTTGTAACGACGTTCTCTAAGCCACATCTTATCATGTCACGCCAAACAAAGGATACTTTCTTTGTTCTGTTCCTTGCAGTAAGTTGTCTTTGCGTGTGTGCCTCTTCGAGTACTGTATCATTAGTCCTCTTTACAGTCCATGGCATTCATATCATTCTTCTGTAAAACCACATCTCCTTTGCTTTCAAAGATCTAAGGGCGTGCTTACTAGTTGTCCATGATTCACTGCCATATGTCAGTACTGGTCCCAGGTTGCATCCAAAGACTCTCCTTCTCAATTCCAGCGACAAAGTTGTGTTGCACAATATTTCTTTTATAATCTGAAATACCAATTTTCCTTGGGCTTTTTATTTCGTAATTGCATCTTCCATCTGATGTTAAGTAAGTGTGTATATGTATTATATGTACACGCTTTATGCATGTATGTGCTGAGCTTGGTCGAATAATAGCAACGACGGACTGTCAACAGCGTATGATGTATGAAAGCTTGCTACAGATAGAACTGCTGAGACACATACACTTGTAGCATCACAAATTGATTACATATGTAAAAGAAATAAAGAACACCATACCCCAGACAAAATCAGTTTTATATAGTATGAGGGGAATCTTGTGCAACAAAACCCTATCACTAGAGTTACAGAAAAGAGTTCTTTGATGCTAAGTGGAACCAGTACCGACATATGACAGCGAATCATGGACAATCAGCAGGCAATCATAGGGATCAATGGAAACAGCGGGAATGTGGTTTTACAGAAGAATGTTGAGAATTCGATGAACGGCAAAGAAAAGGAATAACGCGGTAGAATCACAGACACAAATACAACTTATGCCAAAAATCAGAACAAGATAGTCATCTTTTTTCGGACAAGTCATAAAAAGATGCGAATTGGAACACGTGGTGACAACGGGCAGAATCGCAGGAAAGAGGGACAGAGGGAGGTCAAGAGAGAAAATATTGGATAATTTGAAGGGATGGCGCGGTGGACAATCAACGGAGGAACTAATACACGATACACGTAATAATAAGAAGTGGTCCATGAACGTCAACCGGCAGAGCACTTGATGATGATGAGGATTAGCAAGACAACTATAAAGAGGAACTATAACAACATCTAGATAGACGTCATCATATTTGATTTGCTAAGAAGTTCATAGTTTGTTATTTTGGCCTGCCACCTTATCCTGGACAATCCACGCAGACAGATCACGGGAAAACGATATAACTGTCTGGAGTGTCTGTCCATGTTTCGCAGGCAAGTAGCAGTATGGTCAAAACTAGAGCACGATAAACGTTTACCTCTAAACTTTTACCTCGGTAGCGGCGAGAGCTGTATGAAGACACTTTGAGAGACATTCTCCTTACGCCAGTCTAGACACAGTTGAAGCCAGAAGATAGCAAAAAGATACTTAATAAGCATGTCAATAACTTCTTCTTCTTCCTCTTCTTCTTCCTCTTCTTCTTCTTCTTCTGTTCGGGCTTTTCTAATCATGCTAAATTCAATCCTATCGCCAGGAAGAATTCCACAGTCCTTTCCGGGTCTGAGAGGCGACCCCATAGCTTTTGCCTCAGTTCTGCTACATCTGGCCGGGTCTGGCATTTTAATTCTTGAAGTACGTGTTCAGAGGCCTGGGCTACTGTTCGGCATGGACATTCATTTGTTTGGGAGATTTAGAGCCGATATAGATGGCAGTGGCCCATTCTCAGGCGGAAAATAGCAGTTTGCTGGTGTCTTTGTAGCTGATGGATTTAATCTGGACTATTACTCTCTCCCATTTCTTTCTGCAATTGTACGTTTCACTGGCTGCAAATGATAGGTTTAGTCTCCTAACATGACACTGTATGGATATTCTCCTTTCTGAGTTGTACATGACACTAAAAAGTACCGAGCCTTATTGTAAACTTAGTTTCAGTGAAGGGATTAGCAAGCCAAAGGCTTCTGCATTCATAACTTGAAAATAGCTATCTGAGCTCAGGTATTTGTTTGTGTTGTTGGTGGTGTTGGTGTTGTTTGTGTTGTTGTGGAAGCCACAAGTGCTTGAGTTAATGTTTCTAATGATGAAGTTTTTATAGTGGCTGGTTGCAGGGGTTCTTCTTACATTCCGAAGATTGCTTGAAAAGGTGGACCGGTGTCGTGCGGTCTGTCTTCTCAAGTACGCTT
The DNA here is from genome assembly GCA_036924085.1 of Ariolimax columbianus. NCBI lineage: Eukaryota > Metazoa > Mollusca > Gastropoda > Stylommatophora > Arionidae > Ariolimax > Ariolimax columbianus. The sequence continues at coordinate 8,772,737 of JAVGWX010000011.1, read as the reverse complement.
TGGAATGTAAGGAGAGCCACTGTAACCCGCCACCAAAGAGACAGCGTTATGAGTTGTAAAGCTACAACAATTATGACTGACATTTCCGATTTCGGGACACTGCGCTGTCGCTCCCATTTTTCTCTGTGCCAGGTAGGGGAATGTACATGTTTTCTTAAGTTGTTTTTCATCTCCATCATACAGGATGTAGGTGGTGGATGGGGTGAGAACACCAATACTGACAAGGCTGGACAGGGTGACTGTTTCGTCTCGGCGGCCGTATTGTTTGAAGTACGATGTATTGTCTGCGGTAGGTGTTTGTTCAGTGGCAAACATTATTTAAAAGACATATATGTTGGATAGCATGTCCAAGGTTTGTAGAAGTTCATAGTTACTAATTTCCGTGCCTGGTAAATCCCAGTTGTTTTTATGTGCCTCACCAAGCTTGCGGCTTTGTTTCTCGCTATGCGTCCTATCTGGCAATATTGGCAACCAATTTCCTCATCAGCGGTTTGGCTTTAGAGCATAGCTTGGTGACAGACTAGTTGTATGAAGCCAATTAGGGGTGGGGGTAGGGTGCTGGGCGTATGAGGGCTAGTTAGATGACTGAGAGTTATGTAGATGACTGAGGGGCGTATGAGGGTTAGATAGATGACTAGGATCAAGATTCTGAGCAGTGCATGAGATGCAGTGGTCAGCGACACATAGCTGACTGTTAGCGTCAGGGCCAGCGAACCAAAACCGCCAAGACCCTTCTACACCTCCACGCGGTGATCCTGGATAACAGGCTGCAGCAGGGCAGACTGGCTAATGAGATGGGATCGAAAAGGGAATGCTAACCCGGTACTCAAAAAAATGCTTTGCTGAAGTCGGATGTGTTGGACCGAAAGGTGCAAATATCGCAGTCAAGCTGTAAACTACAACGCATTCTGTTCTCTTGACTACATTCTGCTACTTAAGCCTTTTCAGTGTTTGGTAGTGGGAGATTGAGAATGAACGAAGCCAAGCCAAGCCAAGATAGATGACTGAGGGGTGTATGAGGGGTAGGTAGATGACTTAGGGGTAGGTAGATGACATAGAAGTATGTAGATGACTTAGGGGTAGGTAGATGACTGAGAGTTAGGTAGATATAGGAGGGGTTATGAGGGCTAGATAGATGATTGAGGGGTGCATGAGAGTTAGGTAGATATATGACTGAGTTAGATAGATGACTGAGGGATAGGTAGATGACTGAGTTAGGTAGAGGATTGATAGGTGTATGAGAGTTAGGTAGATGACTGAGGGATAGGTAGATGACTGAGTTAGGTAGAGGATTGATATGTGTATGAGAGTTAGGTAGATGACTGAGGCATAGGTAGATGACTGAGTTAGGTAGAGGATTGATAGGTGTATGAGAGTTAGGTAGATGACTGAGGGATAGGTAGATGACTGAGTTAGGTAGAGGATTGATAGGTGTATGAGAGTTAGGTAGATGACTGAGGGGTAGGTAGATGACTGAGTTAGGTAGAGGATTGATAGGCGTATGAGAGTTAGGTAGAGGGTTGAGGGCTGTATGAGAGGTAGATAACTGAGGGGTAAGTAGTTGACTGAGGGTTAGATAGATGACTGAGGAGTGTATGATTGTTAGGCAGATGACTGAGTAGTGTATGGGGTCAGGTAGATGACTGAGGGGTAGGAGGTTGACTGAGCGTTAGGTAGATGACTGGCGGGTGTATGAGAGTTAGGTAGATGACTGAGCGGTGTATGAGCACTAGATAGATGACTTAGCGGAGTAGGACAACCAATCAGCCACACAAGACAAGGACGTGGGATGAACGTGTTAAAAGACCCCTTCAGTAACCGAACATCGTAGTTCGATAACAAATACTAAACACAATCTCGCAAACAAGAAACAAAAATCAATGAACAAGTAACTAACAAGTTTCCTGGGGCAGACGTCAACCATCGAAAAAAGACTGAAACGAAGCAATGAAAGATCAACAAATGGCTATCAAATAAAGATTGTATCCAAATATAGATAAACGATTGGGAAGTCATTCAAGCGTCAAGTCTTTGTCACTACGTAATTGTGTACGGCTGTAAGTTACTTATGAGTCATAACTCAGAGAAACGCAAAATCTGCTACATATATTTAATGATCAGTTATAAGAGAAAATCGTTATCAGCAAATATCGTGTCCTTTTTAACTTTATTTCAGGAGATTTATACCAATACAGTTTGTGTACTCGTATAGTACTTGTTTGTGTAGCATTGGTTTCATGTGATTAGGTTGCTAGCAACATGTACAACTTTTTTAGTTGTCTTCTACGACATGCTTGAATGAGCAGTTGTTGTGTTGTTTCATGCCCAGTAAAGACTCCCTAAATCATTCGGGTAAAATGGGAAAAAAGACATCGTTAATTGGCAAGCAATTCTCAGCTAAAAGAGAAATCCCTACATATATTTGTCTATCTATTGATTTTTGATCACCTAAAAGTAAAAATGATCAAGGCTCTCATGTGATCATGATCAATAAAATTATGTTTAAAAATGACGCATGTATTTAGCGATCTGTTTTCGAATCTTGCTTAGCTAAATGCGAAATATCTCCGCATAGTTTGGTGTTTATCGCTTATCGACAAGTTAAAAAAACTCGCACACAGCTCAAAGCTCACCCTGAAAAACCAGCACAATTTGTTCGATTCGAAAAACTAAAAACTGCACACGCATTTAGCGACACAATCTTTGAAGATATGCAACATTTGCTAAGACCGTGAATGTGGTATTTGCTTTCTCCTTTAACAATGTTTGCGGAAGTATCTTCTTACAGTTTCGAGAACTCCAGGCCCAAAATCTGTGTCTAAATACACGTTTATCTCTGGTTCAATATTGACCTCAGTCCTTCTCCACAAAACTCGAAGCGACGTGTCAACAAAACGAAAGGGCAAAGTTTATGTTGGTGATGGATCAGTTGACCAAAAAAAAAAATGTTGGTTATCTTTAACAGGTTTACAGTTCAAACTTCTTCAGCTCCCCAGGTTTACAGTAAATATCAGCACCTGTGGATGGAATGTGTTGCAGTTTTGTGTTACGTACTTTGTTAATAATGGCAATGCAATATTGGTCAAAGAGCCCAAATGACGTCGATCAGGACAGCAACAATCTCACCCCCATATCATTCGATCTGCACCCATCCTCCGTAATGTGCCCCAGCTCTGATTCATGATTAATACATCTGCTTTTGTGGTTTATCTACAGGATGTCTTAGATTGACCTATCTTTCGTCGTCCGTCTAGGTTCCATAAAATGACCACTCTAGTATATGACATCCGGGTCTCTTCTGATGGAGTAGTTGGTCTAGTGCCAGCGTAGGGCAGCTATGATGGTGCACGTGCTCGTGTGTACTACATTGAAGTGTATTTATGTACACACGGTAGTCTGGAGCTTTACTCTGCACATAAAAAACAGACAATCCAAACTGGAACAGGACAAGATCTTCTCCTATATTGGAAATATACTCGTAATAATGTTCGTCCATCACAAGTGATGAAGATCACTCTCTTTGTCCCAGCCGTGTGGACAGTCTTTTCTCTTGCTGTGTCCATGATATTCGTCCATCACAGGTGATGAAGACCACTCTCTTTGTCCAGCCGTGTGGACAGTCTTTTCTCTTGCTGTGTCCGCTGAAATGGGTGACCTGCGCGGTGATTTGGATTAAAGTGGGAAAGGAACTACGCCTTTTGTCAACCTCACTCTCTGGTCCTGAGCTACCTTTGGCCAGTGGCAAGATATTTATCGAGACGACTGAAGATAGCATAGGATACAGATTTTTCCCCAGGGCTTACTCCCGAAGCCTTTGCCGTAAACAGACATCCCTCAAGGCAGGGGAGGTCGGATGACATCTAACGTTGTGTATCGTCTCTTTTCCATAACCACAAGAGGTCGTAGGGACATCATTTAGCGTGTGAGTGAGTCTGGCATCTCTCCCCGGTTGTGTTCAGTTCATTATAGTAGTGTCTAAATTTCTCACAGGCCAATTTCGTGAAGTTCAACCGTGTGAACTAGGCCGTGAAATACGACACAGGTTTAAGCATAGTGCCATTCATATAGCCGATGTCCAGACCAGGATAATAGGAGGGACGAAATCACAAATAAAAACGAACAGATTAACCAGTCTAAACGGATATTGCGAATTCCAGGCAAATCCGTGATCAGGTGGCATCCATAATGAACCAAAACAGTAGAGCAATGTAGACCCGCAGCCAGTTACGGCGCCTTCTTTGTTGCGTACTCGTAATAACGTAAAATAAAAAACGCAAAATGGAAATTAAAAAAAAGAATAGGAATGACCAATTCTGCCTTTACTAGCAGGAAACATATATGGACATCTAAACAGGTAACTCTACTCTCTAATCTTTCAATCCTGGTGTTCAATCAACGTGTCGTATATGATGCCAGGTCGATAAATGTTGAGTAAACTCATTTCGCTCTTTTGTTGTTCCATGTTGGAGCCATGGCCTCCGCCGGGTCCTCCTCCACCTCAACCTTGGTCCCCTACAGGGGTTTCTGAGATTGTACGGCCACCAGGAAGTCACTCTATGTGTCCACCTGTTATCCGTCATGCGCACCACATGGCCGGCCCATCCGTATTTTCGTAACGGCGCGATATATATGAGATGTTACAGATCAGGCGACGAAACAAACAAGTAACTCTAGAATTAAAATTAAAAATTGTCAAGCGGTGTGTATACTCGTCTTTACTGTGTGACGTTGTTGTTTGTCCTTCGCTTCCGGTGAGGACTACACTGTCATCTGTCAATCCTGGAGTGAGTTCGGAAGTGACTGATCAAACCAATCGAAGAGATCCACACTGTCATCTGTCATTCCTGGAGTGGGTTCGGAGGTGACTAATCAAATCAATCGAAGAGGACCACGTCTCCGTACAGCTTCCTTGATTCTTATCTGCTCTATGTGCGTCATGCCAACAGAGATGTTGCTGCAGAAGGCTAAGCGATCAGCAGCAATGTTCTTTCCATTTTCAGAATGTCTTTGTAACGTTTTATTTGGCCACCGCGTGCTCACTTGCCTTACTTATTTAGGTTGTGATTTGTTGGTTGATTTTGTTCATTCTTTTTCCCCGACAAAGGTTTTGTGGCCGTAACGTTGGTGGCGTTTGTGTTTTGCCTTGCCATGGTAACTGAACCATACATGTTTTTATCGACTTTTGACCTTCAGTACCGCAACAACCGCGATTTATCTATTTAGTTGTACATGATCTCTTCACGAGTGTCCTGTAAGAGGCTTTTTGAGATCCTCGAACATGACGAAATTGAAGAACCAATCCTCCAGCTAATGCAGAACTTATACACAAACTAAAAGGCCATTATATCATTAAGAGAAGCGCCCACGGACATGGTACTCATAAGAAAGGGAGTAAGACCGGGATGTCCACTTTCACCTGGCCTGTTCAATGCGTACTCAGAGATGATGATGGCTGAAGCAATGAATAAATGCAATTTGGGGGTCAAGGTAAAGAGCGAACAACTAGAGGCAATAAAATACGGTGATGACCAAGCCATTATAGCAGAGACGGAAGAGGATCTACAAAAATTGCTCAATGAAATTAGCAACACTGCAGATATTTATGACATGAAAGTCAACATAGAGAAGTCCAAGACAATGATCATAGCCAAAGAACCAACCAGTGGAAGAGTAACCATAAAAGGGAAAGAAGCCGAGAAGGTATACCAATTCCCATATCTTGGTCATCCATAACACAAGATGTACCATGCTATAGAGAAATACGATCTAGAGGTGGGAGAAAAGAGAAAGTTGATTAAAAGAAATCGACTTGACTGATTGGGACATAATCTACGGAAATAGGGCCCAGTAAAAAAGGTCTTGGAAAACATTATGCTGGGAAGGAGAGAAAGGGGAAGACCTAGAAATTCCTTTTTGTCTCAAGCTTACGGAAATACGGCTGTGAAGACGTATGGTGAGCTGAAGACGGATGCAGAGGATGGAAGGACAAAATCTATGAGCTTGTTGATCAGTCCTAGGAATGAGTGACCTCTTGATGATGATCCCAACAGAACAGCAGCATCTATCATTGGACTAACTTCACACCTTTTTGCTACAAATATAAACGGAGTGTGGGTGCTCTGCGAACGATCTAAGTTCTGATATTCCGCGAGAATATCCCCTGGGTACAATGACATGTAACACGTGGATTGGAGATTGCAGCGTCCATGAATTAGCGGTTTGTTTATATAGAGCCATGTAACTCATATGTATTCAATGGTAATGACGTCATCACTTTTGTCGTTGACAAACTTCGATGTACAGACTCTCTAGTGATGAACAAAGAACGTAATTTGCCCAAATCTGTACATTATATGTGATATCTGTGAAAGGCAGGACTGATGAACAACAGTGAGCTAAAATGTTGAATAAAACTGTGTGACATAGCACATTTGTATCATAGAACCTCCAGGATAGGCTTGTGTATAGCGTGACCAATGAGTGCAGATTATTGTAAACAAAATAAGTGACCTTCCCTTTTATTTTGATTTGATGTGACAATATCGATTAGTAATTTTTCTAACTTTTGACAAGCGTAATGTGCGCACAATGTGTGTGATCTGCTCGTTCTGTTGCCAAGTATTTACATTTGCAGGAGATAATAGTTGTACCGTGGAAATCCCAACACATTAACAAACACATATGCATTCTTAGTGCATTTGTACGCGTCAAAATGGATTTCCAATCTACATTCGTTCCTGTTATGATTTGTTAGCTATTTAAATTTATGATTCTGTCTATCCCTGACGAAGGCTTTTCAATATAACGCAAGCTTCGTTTTTGATTTAGTCCTGGTGTAACATATGAACAACGGCTTGTCAATGTCATTATTTAATGATACACCTAAATCGTATTTATTTTTAACATACGGGTATAATTGTTGGGAAATTGATCCCATACAGAAAGTAACTCAGTCAATCAATCAAAACTGTTCAGCTCGCGATGGAGCACAGGTATTCAACAAATACACGCCAAATCAACTAGTTCATCCGTTATTGCCCTGCCCGTGTTTTCGCTGTTCCCTTTGTCCCGAGCTCTCGTCCCCATGTGTGTTTTGCTCTGCTTCTACTTCACTTGCCTTTGGACTTCCAGAACAGAGACTGTCTTGTAATGTTATCAGCTAGTTTCCTTAATGTGTGACATATCCAACACCAGCGCTACCTCCCCAAGTTATGTTCCACTGTCTCTTTCCAACAGTTCCGCATTGATGATCTCTTCCAAGTAGTTCTCCCTTGAAACAGGCTGTGTCATGACAGACTGGCTAACGAAGTGAGGGATGAACGCTCTGATCTCCACAGTAGTAGCTCCTTTTAGTCATGACTGACTCTAGGATGAAGTCATCATTTAGTGTTGACGTTGTTCTCAGTTCTGGATTTCTTTCTCCTGTGGCGCTGTCGTCTCACTTCTTCGTGTTACAAGAGCTTCGTCTCACCTAGCATGAGGTGGATCTTTAGAGTACATCTCTAACTTGAAATAATTGTAGTCTCCTCTGTACAGGAGGTCAGACTCATGTCTAGTACCTTGATGCCACAATCACACACATATTCTGTAACCTCTGCTGTGGCCAATAGGCTGTTCCCTTGCGATCCTCCAACTGTCCGTAGAGGACAGCTTTGGGTATGCGACCATCTTCCATGCAACGAACATGACCAAACCATCGAAGTCTTCTCTGCCTAACGAGATTGTGCAGGATTGGCAGAACCGTGCGAGAGTGCAACTCTACATTTGTCACTCTGTCCCTCCACAGAATTCAAAGAATGGATACCAGACGCCGTAGATGAAATGTGTTAAGCATGTGCTCTTACTAAGTCATAGGTTGCGCAAGTTTTGCTGCCAAATAGGACCGTGCAGTCGACACATTAATTTGAAAATGGTCTTGGTTTTAATTGTTGAAAGTTTTTGGTTTTCTCAAACATGCAATGTGAAACTTAACTTAACTTAACATCTTTATACTGGTTTAGAAGACCCTGCAGAGACTGTATACAACCAGTTACATTTACATCATCAAGCTCTAAAAGCTATGCGCATCCAGTTTATTCTTAAATGCATTAACTGTCCCTGCCTCCACTACCTCCCCTGGCAATGCATTCCAAGCAGACACCACTCTCTGACTAACAAAATATTTCCTAATATCTAACCTGGACCTCTCTTTAGTCAGCTTGTAGCTATGCCCTCGTGTTATTGTGGGTGGCTGTATTTTAAAAAACTTGTTATAGTCTGATTTATCCATTCCTCTGATCATCTTATAAACCTGTATTAAGTCACCACGAATTCTTCTCTCTTCTAGACACTGTAGGCCGGTTTTTCTGAGTCGTTCCTCATAACTGTAATTCTGGAATCCCACTATCATCTTTGTCGCTCTTTTTTGTATTCTTTCCAGCATGTTTATTTCCCCTCTATGATAAGGACTCCACACCTGTTCACAGTACTCCAATCTAGGTCTAACTAATGCTTTATACAGTTTGACGATCACTTCCTTGCTCCTATGTTTAATATTTCTTTTTATCATACCTAACATTGCATTTGCCTTTTTCACTGCTACCTGAACTTGCTCACGAGAAACTATAGCAGCAACTTTGTCAATGCGGCTGTCAATGTCTGGGTCTAGAGAGAGCTTGTTATTGATAAGCGATCACAGGTATGTTAATTGATGAGCAGCTACTAGTTCATAATTATCAATGTCAAAAGTTGGAGTGACATCTACTTCCTGTCCCAGCACATTTGTTTCGTTGAGACTTATTGTGAGACCAATATCTTTGTAAGCCTGCTGGGAGAAGCGATCTATCAAGCTCTGATGTACATTTAGACTGTGGGTGACAATTTCAACATCTTCAGTGAAAAGTAGGCCTCTGGTGGTTATCTTAATGATCTTTGTCGTGACTTGATCCTTGCAAGGTTAAACAGCCTACCATCCGACCTAGTATGGAGGAAGATTCCTTGCGTTACCAAATGGACGTTTCAGTAGCAGAGCATATAAGATTTCGAACATTGTCGGGGCCAGGACGCAGCATTACTGGTTGCGATATACTACCATCGCATTGGACTATTCCTTTCATTACTTCGTTAAACGATATTATTAGTCATAGTAGTTTGCTTCGACAGCCCATTTTAGAGAAGATTTTGAAGAGTCCATCCATACTAACCACTTCAAATGGTTTAGTCAGGTCAATGAAGGCGATACAAAATGGTTTATTCTGCTCGCGTGAGTTCTCATGAAAACGTCGAAGGGAAAACAATTATGTCATGAACCAAATACTGTTGAGCTTTGCACTAAACTAAGGAGAATATATATCCACCTTATCAAGTACACCTGTGGATATGAGAAGAGCGACTGAAACCCGACAGAAACGAAAGTACCTAACTCAAGTACGAGTGGCAACAATTAAACAACAGTAACCATTGTTCAAAATGTAACAGGATTGTTTGTCGTTTTATTTGCTCATATAATTTACTTTCTCTTGCAAATTAAAAAAAAACAATTTTTGGAAAATGTGATCTTCTACGAGATAAAGATGAATGTAATTTAATATCTTCTTCTTCTTCTTCTTCTTCTTCTTCTTCTTCTTCTTCTTCTTCTTCTTCTTCTTCTTCTTCTTCTTCTTCTTCGTACGCTGTCAGCAGACGTCAACTTCAATTTGTTCAAAGAAAGCAGCTGTCATCCTGAGGCTGTCGACACTGCCATATAACTTGTCTAGTGTTGCCACTGGTGATGGCCACATGTGCTTTCTCTGGTCCTCGTATGTCGGGCAATTTTGCAGCAGATGTTCAGCGGTAATTTTCCCTGTACCACCGGTGCATTCGTCAGTGCCACCTATCTTCAGTTTATTGAATAGATGGTACCTTAGTCTGTTATGGCTTGTGCGGAGTCTGAAGATCACGACCTGCTCTCTTCTGTTCAACTGGTAGTAGGCATCATTTTTGTGTAGCCAGTATGTTCTGTTTCCCATTTGGCAATGTATCTGACCCTAATAAACCTTTTGTAATTTAATATAAAACTGCTTTCATAAAATATAATGGTCCTTATCTCTTTCGCAGGGACAGTTAATGCATTTAAGAATACATTGGATGCGCATAGCTTTTAGAGCAAGGTGATGTAAATGTAACTGGTTGTATACAGACTCTGCAGGGTCTTCTAAACCAGTATAAAGAAGTTAAGTTAAGTATTGTGCAGTTTCACTAAATTAACTAGGGGCGGCTACATATTGGGGACACAGGAAGCAGAGAGTTATCTTCTTTATTCGTATGTCAGTCAACTGTAACAACAAACTCTCTATTGTCAGTCAACTGTAACAACAAACTCTCTATTGTCAGTCAACTGTAACAACAAACTCTCTATTGTCAGTCAACTGTAACAACAAACTCTCTATTGTCAGTCAACTGTAACAAGAAACTCTCTATTGTCAGTCAACTGTAACAACAAACTCTCTATTGTCAGTCAACTGTAACAACAAACTCTCTATTGTCAGTCAACTGTAACAACAAACTCTCTATTGTCAGTCAACTGTAACAACAAACTCTCTATTGTCAGTCAACTGTAACAACAAACTCTCTATTGTCAGTCAACTGTAACAACAAACTCTCTATTGTCAGTCAACTGTAACAACAAACTCTCTATTGTCAGTCAACTGTAACAACAAACTCTCTATTGTCAGTCAACTGTAACAACAAACTCTCTATTGTCAGTCAACTGTAACAACAAACTCTCTATTGTCAGTCAACTGTAACAACAAACTCTCTATTGTCGGTCAACTGTAACAACAAACTCTCTATTGTCAGTCAACTGTAACAACAAACTCTCTATTGTCAGTCAACTGTAACAACAAACTCTCTATTGTCAGTCAACTGTAACAACAAACTCTCTATTGTCAGTCAACTGTAACAACAAACTCTCTATTGTCAGTCAACTGTAACAAGAAACTCTCTATTGTCAGTCAACTGTAACAAGAAACTCTCTATTGTCAGTCAACTGTAACAACAAACTCTCTATTGTCAGTCAACTGTAACAACAAACTCTCTATTGTCAGTCAACTGTAACAACAAACTCTCTATTGTCAGTCAACTGTAACAACATATCATCAAATGTTCTTTCTTTCTGCGTCACTGATCAGCTAGAATATCAGCCTCTCGCAGTAAAAGAGAGGGCAAACCATAAACCATCTGCGTCACGCTTCATTCAACCCTGCTGTAAATCGATACTTGACTGTCATAATTAGGGAATGCAAACCAGTTAGGAAAGAGACTGCAGTCTACCACTTACAGCTGACACCTTCTAAAATAATATGAATTTACACTTCATCGTCGCCGGCAAACTCTTCTATGGAACTTTTTGAAAAACTTGTAAACTATTTGCCATAAATTATCCTATTTGCCCAGCTCGTGTTATCCTCCTCAGTTGTATCCACCAAAGCCCGTCTCCATTCTGGTACATTTAATGTATGTAATTAGGTCCCTTTGCACCATACGCCAAGAGCAGTATCCCCTTTCAGTCACTTGTAGGATTGATTCTCTTCTAATTGGAGGAGAACAAAGCTTGGAACTGAACACTGAGAGAAACCGCATCGAAAGTGGGGTCACAAGTGCGGTAAAGACTGCAGGGAGATTAGAGAAGAACTTGTCAAAAATAATACAATGCCATACACTATGTTGAGAGGGAGAGGTCACTGACGTCCTGTCAGGTGAAACATTCTGAGTTAGTTAGGGTCGGGTGAAACATTCTGATCGGAGTATGTTAGTTTGGGTCGGGTGAAACATTCTGATCGGAGTATGTTAGTTTGGGTCAGGTGAATCATTCTGATCAGATTAAATTAGTCAGGGTCAGTTGAAACATTTTGATCAGACTATGTTAGTCAGTGTCAGGTGAAACATTATGATCAGATTAAATTAGTCAGGGTCAGGTGAAACATTCTGGTCAATGTTAGGCAAGGTCATATTAAACATATTCATCAGACTATGTTAGAATCAGGTGAAACATATTGATCAGACAATGTTTGAGTCAGGTGAAACATATTGATCAGACAATGTTTGAGTCAGGTGAAACATATTGATCAGACTATGTTTGAGTCAGGTGAAATATAAATAGCGAGGATAGGGTAGTGAATTAGACTTGGCTTGGCTTCGTTCGTTCTCAATCTCCCGCTATCAAGCCCTGAAAGGGCTTAAGTTGCAGAATGTAGACCAGAGAAGGGAATGCGTTGTTTCGTAGTTTACAGCTTGACTGTGATATTTGCACCTTTCGGTCCAACACATCCGACTTCAGCAAGCATTTTTTGAGTACCGGGTTAGCATTCCCTATTCGATCCTTTCTCCTTAGCCAGTCTGCCCTGCTGCAGCTTGTTATCCAGGATCACCGCGTGGAGGTGTAGAAGGGTCTTGGCAGCTCTGGTTCGCTGGCCCTGACGCTAGCAGTCAGCTATGGGTCGCTGACCACTGCTCCGCATCTTGATCCCGTGTAGTGAATTAAATGTAGTGATTGCCGAACGAGACATTTCAATGCAAGCTATAGTTACCAAATTCATACAGTGATGACCGTTTTTAGAGGAGGGGGTGGGGGGAGGGCGGGGAGGGGGTGGGGGGGGGGGAGGGCGGGGGGGGGGAGATGTTCCACTGAAGCCAAAGGCCAACATCACACTGGACCCCTTTACAGGAAACCTGTATCCAGTAATGGTACTATAATAAGGGTGTAGGTTGTGTAACAGTTTCCTGTGGAGCATGGATGTTTAGAGCAGAGGAAATTGGGGATGGCTACTATATTCTCTCTGAGAGTCAAAAATGGCCGGAGTAATAGTTTTGCGAGACCAGGTCAATCCATGATCAATACAGCGTCGACACTAAGTCGGCAAGAAAGTGAGAGGTTAATGTTTAATACAAGTGAAAATTTCTCTGGATTGGGGGTAGGTGCTAGACCTAACCCATCCTAGTATCGGATTGGTACCAGACATAGGGGAGGTGGAGGTGGAGGTGGTGGTGGGGGGGGGGGCGTTGATTTGAGAATCATATTGGGTTTACAGTCTAAGATATAATAGTCTATAAAAGAGAATATTTATTCACAGACGTCTCAGTCTTTGCAGCCATGCGCGTGGCACCCTGTGAGTAGCCTCTCAGGGCGCAAGCCTGGGCGCTGAATATGGGCTGACCAAACTGCATGATCCCTCTCTCGGCCTCACCGGTGTAATCCAAAGGAATGCACATCATGAAAATTTGGCAGCAGCTCAACTGAATGACCTGCCGGAATGAGTTAGTAATTTTGAAACCATCCGCCCTAGGTGCTACCACTGCAGATCTTCTGTCTGGGTTAACTCCTGTAGCCCTACCCTCTCCCGAGGTTTCCACAAGGCAGTTGAGTCGTTGCCCGTAGATGATAGTTACTCGAGACATCCGATGATACTCTCATCGTCCCAAGATTAACCAGCACGCCCTGGCACTTGTGGGTTTAAAATCAGAGTTCCTCCTCTCCTAGGCGAACTGCATGAACAGGCTAACGAGCTTCATCTACCCGGGTTTAGAGTCAGAGTTAACTTCTCTTAGATTGGTTGCCAAACAAGGCTAATGAGCCCAATCTGCGTGCCCAGTTATACCACCGGGTACTCGATCGCGCTCCCCATCAGGCTCTGTACGAAACAGGGGGCCCCTCTTAAAGGTGCTGCTGGGGACACAATAATGTAGGAGAGGCCATTGGCATGGAAACTCCTAAACGGCAAGCCAAACAGTGAATCCAGCGGCGATCTCTACACCTGGATACGAGAGGCTATATGAGACGCTTCACTTTCCTTTAACGAGCGAAATGTTAAGCTCAGACCTCGCTTTCCCCAAAAGAAAATATAGAGGAGAGATTAATTATTCGGAAGAGAGAGCGTATTCGGGGTGGTTATTCCATCATACACCGATCAGGGGACGGCGTGGGCTAGTGGTTAAGTGACACGGCTCACAATCCGAAGGTGCTGGGTTCGATCCCCATCACAGCACCGGCCGTTACCCCGGGGAAGCAAACCCTTAGAAAATGCAGGAGGAAGCAGACCCTTAAATAAAATGCATGCTGAAGTCGGATGCACTGGGCTGACAGGCGCAAAATAAAAACCACAGTACAACGCACACCGCCTTAAGGATTAAAGAAATAAGGCGAACGCAAATCAAAAACAAACAATACACCGATCGCCTTGCACTTAGCTCATAAGCGCGAATGATGGACAATAACAATATAACAATAAAAGAAAGAGATCTGATCACTTGCGAGTCAGAAGATTTGCCTTGGTACGAATTGAGAGTTGATCTAGAAGGCTGTCTGACTGTTCTCCAGGGGAATTGCATTGGTGTCTGTGGAGGAAAGGTGGTCATTCTACGTCCAACGTGTCGTGTCTCGTGAAACTGGTGGTTGCAAAAAGGGTTCTTCCAGAATCCTGACGGCTCTTATCTGGCTCACAAAGGTATCTTTCATAATCCTGAAGGCTCTTATCTGACTCACGAAGGTATCTTTCATAATCCTGAAGGCTCTTATCTGACTCACAAAGGTATCTTTCATAATCCTGACGGCTCTTATCTGACTCACGAAGGTATCTTTCATAATCCTGACGGCTCTTATCTGACTCACGAAGGTATCTTTCATAATCCTGAAGGCTCTTATCTGACTCACGAAGGTATCTTTCATAATCCTGACATCTCTTATCTGGCTCACGAAGGTATCTTTCATAATCCTGACGACTCTTATCTGGCTCACGAAGGTATCTTTCATAATCCTGAAGGCTCTTATCTGACTCACGAAGGTATCTTTAGGATTCCTGGGATCAAATCCAGCTTATTTTTAACCCATGTTCATACGTTCGACAGCCTGGAACAGTCAACTCGGACGGAAGACGGCAGATTCCCAGTTATCTATAGCTAGCTTAGTGCATCAGGGACAGCCACCCATACTTGTGAAGGCCCTCTTTCCCTCCAAGTTATGACCCTGGAGACAGACTGCAACAATGCAGCATGTCTAAGAGAATAAGAATCGACGAGGAAAGCAAACCGAGTCTCAAGCATGCCGATCATGAACCAGATATTTCGGGCTGTAAACTACGATAAAACGTCACTTCCTTCTTTTCAGGACGAACGCCGAAGAAGAAAAAGAAGAAGAAGAAGATGAAGAAGAATGTGAGCGATACTTCTGCAGAGACTGTTTCTCTTATCATTACTATCGTCGCCATCATTCACATATTCGAGCCAAATTGAACACGAGGCTTCAACTTCAGCAGTTTTCGTTACATGAAGTCTGTATTTTCCTATAAGCACGTACAGCGGCTTGATATTTAATAGTACATTCTGGGGCCTATATCCGTCCGTGTGTGTCATGTCTGCTTCCTTCCTCTCGATCTTGACTAGCCTTGTATCCACAAACTTGACCCTAGATTATAAACGGTATCAGATTACCATTCTGATAGTGGCAACCCCTTTTGTCTACAAGATCCATCGAAGTATGACTTTGCACCGACCATTGACCTTGCCAGGACCAGATAGGACTAAGGCTACCCTTTAGCGTCTGTTTAAGCAATCTAATTTATTAGTTCTCAGGTGATTTTAGGAGGTCCCTGCAGGTATAACGTGAGAGGCTCGGATGTGAGGTGTGGGGGACGTGATGATAGGGACTAGGACATTTGTTGCGGGAGACAAGGTAAGTTTGAAATAATCGTATGCGGGAAGTGGATAGAGTCTTACAGACTTTATTCTGCTAATTCTCAACTTTTAGATGAGGTGATAAATTGTCTTCTCTGCTGTGTACCTTCCATTGCGTCGAATAAATCAAGTACCAATTTACAGCAGGGTATATTGGATGTTGACATAGCTTACCCAATCGTCCAGTTTTATCTCTGTTACGAAAATGTTATTGATTTGAAATTTGTCTCGATGCTAGGTTACAGTAGCAGCAACAAGACACTATCAATAGTTTATTCGCGACATTTTCTTTGTTTCTGGCTCTCAAATAACCATATCCATTTTTGTATCTATGAAGATGTGTGTCTGCCTCAGCCTGTTCTTGTTAGCAAACAGTTCAATTCTTATAGCCACGTCTAAATCTCTCAAAAAGTATGATAGTCTCCATCGAGCTTACCTTACCAGCTTTAAGGAAAGCCAGATTCCAGCCATTTGTTGAAGCATAGATCCAACACTACATCTGGTTTACCCTAACCAATTTTTAGGAAAGTCTGATTTTAGTCATTTGCATTCTGATTTCATATAAATATTTTTGCATGATGATGTTGCTAGCTCCAGGAACACACCTATGTACTTCTCTCTTACGACGTACAGGGAAGGAAATATAATCTCTCTTTTGTCTACCTCGGGAATCCCTGCGCTAATTATGTGACAACTATTAGGAGCCTGATACTTTGAATGACTAGGCTAAGCTATGGTTTACCTATCGTTCAGGCGCTACACAGTTTGTCATATCCTTGCGAGTGACGTTCGACATAGAACAACACTCGTTTTGTAGATGGGTAGAAAGAACCAATAGACGAAAGAGAAATATGATTCAAGGATTGTGTTCTTTACTTCTGTTGTTGCTATACTCTCGCCTCGTCTTTTCGTAACCCAGAAGGTCGTAATACATCACATATCGCTATTGCATCCTAAACCATTTGTCGCCACTTCTATCTGTCCAACATCATTACCTCGGTATCTTTCCAGGTTTTGCCCACCCACTTTCAAACATCATCTGCCCAGAGCCTCGAGGGACGACCTCTTGTCTCCTTGTTATGGACTGTACTTTCGAGTATCTTGTTTGGTAGTGCATTCGTTCGCATTAGATGACCGTAGTAAGCCCTCCTTTTCCCAAACAGTGAAGTATATATGCGGACCAAACTTCAGCAATTAGGGGAAAGGTGTGGCCAAGTGTTTGTGAGGTTGGTTTACAAACCTAACGTATAAGGTCCAAAACCACATTGCCAGATTGGGTATGTCGTGGATTTTTTCATAGTATGATCTCTTGTCACAGTAGACCCAGCTGTAAATAGGTATCTGAGGAAGTAATTGGGAAATTTCGCAGCCGCCGCGGAAGCTACGGAGTTCGTGCTCTGTGGTCAGCACTTTCATCTATGAATGTGACTGAGTACATATGCTGGCGACCAGGTGCTGTGACGTTGGTCCTGTCAGCCATTTTCCATTGTGTAATATGAAAGGTCGATGTAGTCGAGAGGTAAGGCACTCGCCCCTCGAAGCGATGAACGGAAACGGCGTGGGTTCGAGCCCCGCATGTTTCAAGCGACTCCTGGTCTCAAAGGAAGTGGGATCAGAATGCCTGCCTACTGAAATTACCTCCAGTAGTCTTGACTTCTGTCTTGCCATTGGCCCAAGGTAGCTCGGGACCAGAGAGTGAGGTTGATGACCAGCGCAGCCACTTCCTCACTACAATCCAAATCAAGCGGAAGTTACATCGTCAAGACAGAACCGTCTGCTGATGTTAGCCATCATCGCTTGCGATGGACAACTAACTTAACAATAAAAAAAGTTAACGATTCAATACAAATGTTTAGCTTGACAGACAAGGATTGATAGTTGCAAGTTAGACGTCTTGAAATATGACTACAACCAGATTCTAGTGTGACCTACTAAGAGTCCAAAAGGGTTATTAGGATCATATACAGGGCTAAATGGGAAACAGAGCATACTGGTTACACAACAGATGATGCTTATAGCCAGTTGAACAGAAGAGAGCAGGTGGTGATCTTCAGACTCCGCACAGGTCACAACAGATTAAGGTACCATCTATTCAATAAACTGAAGATAGGTGCTACTATCGAATGCATCTGTGGTAGAGGAAAAATGATCCCTGAACATCTGCCGCAAAATTGAACTGGATTCGATTCCTAGTGTCTATAACCTTATTTTCTTTTCTGGTTTGTCCGTGTATTTGTGAGTACACGAATATTTGTAAATGTGATCAATGTTCCGGCTGACTTTCATTGCTTAACGTTTCATCGATTACACCTTTGCTGGGAATTTATATTTTGAAAGAAAACAGTAAATAATTTATCTAAAAGTAAAAAAAAAAAACATTTACGTACTCGTGAAGAAAGATGTAAACCCTAGCAAAACACGTGTGGCCATCGCTTCTGTCGGCCATTTTAATTCCAGCACTGACAGGAGTTGAACCTTATCGATTGGTTTAAATCGTTTCCAGGTATTCGTTCTTGGTATCTCCCCGAGCATCATAACGGCTAATTGTCAGCTATAAAACGAAAAGAGGATTTCAGGAATGACAGAGGAGGTGGTTGTAGACAACGTCGTGTAATTTTCTTTTGAAGAATCACAATAGCTGATGCGAAGGTTTGGCAACGTCACATCCGCTTATGCGGACCAATTGATGGAAGCTTCATAGTATAATGCGATTGTTAGGTCTGAAAGAGGCGAATGTAGCAAGGGAATTTCCTCTGCTGGAAAACCACCGCTCGATTTCTGAGAAGCTTTAACTTCATCTATCATTCCTGTTGTTAAGTGTTAACTGTAGGACATCGTTATCGCCGGATTCGATATCCTCTTTTCTTAAATCCGCTGTACATTCTTTATCATGACTATTTCTGTACCCGTCGTTAAAGTTGAAATATCCAAAGTCGTGAATATTGTTTCATGTTTACATGGACAGGTTAAGGCGCGACCTTTGTCTTGATGGGCTGACAACAAGTAGATTAGCTGTACTTGTATGTAAACGTAGGAAACACTGCTTTTTGGAATCAAGTAAAAGAGAGACTTCATTGTTTGAGGTCACAGCTTGTTTATAAGGTCGGGCGACCAGTTGTCATCTTTGCTACCTTTCCTTCCCTGACAGTAAACCATGTACCAGTTGTCATCTTTGCTACCTTTCCTTCCCTGACAGTAAACCGTGTATCAATTATCTTCCTTGCTACCTTTCCTTCCCTGACAGTAAACCGTGTATCAATTATCTTCCTTGCTACCTTTCCTTCCCTGACAGTAAACCATGTATCAATTGTCTTCCTTGCTTCCTTTCCTTCCCTGACAGTAAACCATGTATCAATTATCTTCCTTGCTACCTTTCCTTCCCTGACAGTAAACCATGTATCAATTGCCTTCCTTGCTACCTTTCCTTCCCTGACATTAAACCATGTATCAATTGTCTTCCTTGCTACCTTTCCTTCCCTGACAGTAAACCATGTATCAATTATCAGCTAGGCTGACAGGAGAGTGCCAGTAATGGGAGTTGCATTGAGTGACGCTGTATTGGTGACCTGTACTTCACATTGGAGCGAAAAGGTTAATGATAAAAAATGGTTAGTGCAGTATGTAGATGTATTTGCAGTAGTAGTAGTAGTAGCAGTGGTAGTTAGTAGTAGTAGTGGGAGAAGTAGTAGTGGTTGTAGTAGTAGTAGTAGTAGTACTGCTGGTGGTTGTAGTAGTAGTAGTAGTATTAGTAGTGGTGGTAGTAGTAGTAGTGGTAGTAGTGGTAGTAGTTGTAGTAGTAGTGGTAGTAGTAGTAGTAGTAGTGGTAGTAGTAGTAGTAGTAGTAGTAGTAGTAGTATTAGCAGTGGTGGAAGTAGTAGTTGTAGTTGTAGTAGTAGTAGCAGTAGTAGTAATAGTAGTGGTAGTAGTAGAAGTGGTAGTAGTAGTACTGGTGCTGGTTGTAGTAGTAGTATTGGGGGTAGTTAGTAGTAGTAGTAGTTGTGGTGGCAGTAGTAATAGAAGTAGTAGTAGTAGTAGTGATGGTAGTCGTAGTAATGGTAGTAGTTGTAGTAGTAGTGGTAGTAGTAGTAGTAGTAGTAATAGAGATAGTAGTAGTAATAGAGATAGTAGTAGTAGTAGTAGTAGTAGTAGTAGTAGTAGTAGTAGTAGTAGTAGTAGTATTGGTAGTAGAAGTAAAGATCCCGTTAACATGCCAATGTGGCGTATTGAGGTTATGGTGTTAGGTTCAAAATAATCTTGACCAACGGCGCACTAGGGGGATGTGGTCAACACCAATCCAGCCGTCTTTACTTGAATAGATTATTGTGGTATTTAAATTGTGTGACTTGGTCTAGGCAGTCTAGTCAGACTGCCCCGAATTAGCCAGTTTCCAAGAAGAACTGCATGCCATTCAAATGGTGTGTTGGTCAGAATGCTTTACATGACCCTGACTAGCATAGTCCGATCAGCATGTTTCACCTGACCCTGACTAGTATAGTCCTTCTTCTTCTTCTTCTTCTTCTTCTTCGTACGCTGGTTACAGCGATATACGTTGCACTGTGTTACTTTGTTAAGCCTGTGGCCCAGTGCATCCGATTTCAACAGGCGTTTCTGTAGGGATGCCCTCCTTAGCCTTTGGCTGTCCCCAGCCTATCTGCAAGGCAGCAGTTGTTTTTGTCAGAGTTGTCTCTCTTAGGGAAGTTGTCTTGCAGGACTATTGAGTCATCCCCACTCGTCTCTATAGGATGTGGCAATGATATGATATGATGGACTATGTACTAGTTTGTACTATCCCGGAAGGGAGGCAGTCCAGTGTGTCTGTGTCCCAGGATCATCACGTCCTGCCAGAAACGTAGCATATGCATGCTAGTGGGGGTATCTCTTTGCTCCCTTTATTTTCAGGGCTAATCTGCAGTGATGGCACGCCTAGCATTCCCCGCCACCTTGGAGGTTGTCACAATAGGGCAGAGGTGCATTGTCCGCTGGCCTGGATTTCTTCTGCGTCCATTGGGATGACTGATAGCAGACAGAGGTAAAGAGCGAGGCAGGAGTGCATTTTACCAGGGAACAAGCCTGGTCATGGCACGGAGATGTTGTTCGCCTGGTGTGCGGACATGTCTCCTGATCAAGGGCTGAATCTCAACAGTCCGCAGTGAGGTGGCTGCTCTACTGCTTACGACACCCCGACCGAGAACTAAGTCTTCTACAAGTGGTTTCACACCTCATCGTCGAATGGGGTGAATATCGAACAGCTTCCCGTCCGCTTTCTGCGGCTCGACCGGGTCGGGCTGAGACACGAGCCTCAGGTCCCAACCATATCGTAGCCTCCCATCGCAGTGGGGCTGAGATTTAGGGCGGGATTCCGGCTTAGAGGCGTTCGGCCGTAATCCCTCAACTAGCATAGTCCGATCAGCATGTTTCACCTGATCCTGACTAGCCTGATCAGTTTGTTTCACCTGATCAGACGTTAGTCTGCCACGAAAGAGTCGACTGGAAGAAGCGATCATACAATGAAAAAAAAACAACGGCATTTGATGAATGTAATCTGAGCCCGAAGTGATTCGAACCTCTTACGTAGAGATTGTGAACCAAGCACACAATCCCTATGCCACCGCATCTGCCAGGTACGATCGTTTATCACTAATAACACTAATATGGCGCCCTGTTGACAACAGTACGGCTGCTGTATCTTCACAGGCATGTCGTAAATAGCGACGGTATACATGGTGCTAGCAACCTCATCATGTGAAATTATTGGCAGATTGTTAATGTTGTTGTTGTTGTTGATGCTGCTGCTGATGCTGTTGTTGTTGTTGCTACTGCTTCAGCTGCTGCTGCTGTTGTTGATGCTGCTGCTTCTACTCTTGTTGTTGCTGGTGCTGCTGTTGCTGTTGTTGTGGATGGTGCTGCTGGTGCTGCTGTTGCTGTTGTTGTTGAAGCTACAGCTGCTGATGATGTTGTTGTTGTTGTTACTGCTTCAGCTGCTGATGCTGTTGTTGTTGTTGATGCTGCTTCTACTCTTGTTGTTGCTGGTGCTGCTGTTGTTGTTGTTGATGATGGTGCTGCTGGTGCTGCTGTTGCTGTTGATGTTGAAGCTACAGCTGCTGATGATGTTGTTGTTGTTGTTACTGCTTCAGCTGCTGATGCTGTTGTTGTTGTTGATGCTGCTTCTACTCTTGTTGTTGCTGGTGCTGCTGTTGTTGTTGTTGCTACTGCTTCAGCTGCTGCTGCTGCTGTTGTTGTTGTTGCTACTGCTTCAGCTGTTGCTGCTGCTTCTACTCTTGTTGTTGCTGGTGCTGATGTTGCTGTTGTTGTTGTTTAATGTTTACATCGAATACGTTTACTCTTTTGTGCGCCTTGAGTAGTAGTTTTCCTCACATCCCGAGCATCGAGATCCTCCAGGCGGTTGTGCTATGGATGACTTCATCTGCGTGTCGCTCACTACTACGGGGATCCCCTCGATCCACATCTCGTCAGTCAGACTGCCTTGAAAACAGTTTGTTTCCAGGGAAAGCTACATAGAAGAGAGATAGTGGTCTTGGTGAGTATATTGGGCCTGGCCCTGACACGACGTTCTGGTCAGTATGTTGTGCTGACCCTTATACGACGTTCTGGTCAGTATATTGTGCCTGACCCTGACACGACGTTCTGGTCAGTATATTGTGCCTGACCCTGACACGACGTTCTGGTCAGTATATTGTGCCTGACCCTGACACGAAGTTCTGGTCAGTATATTGTGCCTGACCCTGACACGACGTTCTGGTCAGTATATTGTGACTGACCCTGACATGACGTTCTGGTCAGTATGTTGTGCCTGACCCTGACACGACGTTCTGGTCAGTATGTTGTGCCTGACCCTGACACGACGTTCTGGTCAGTATGTTGTGCTTGACCCTGACACGACGTTCTGGTCAGTATGTTGTGCCTGACCGGACTGCCGTCTCAGTTCCCGCAAATCGTTGCCACGAAACGCCTGCTGCAGATTCTCGGGTACAGGCTTTGTGTAAGCTGTAGCGGGACCCTATTTTTCACTTACAGAGATAATAAAATCACCATCATGTGCTCTATCTCACTGAGTGGTTTTGTCATTATAACATATTAGTCATCTCAACAGTTATCGGGGTCGAAAGAGGAGGAAGGAGTAGCAAGACTGTACCCTGCCAGGCACTTTGTAAGCTGTGATTATTAAAAGGGAGGACATGGAACTGAATACTTCATCGTCAACAGGTAAAAAAATTGGGTATTTGTTGAAGACCCATGCTTCACAAGGAGCGGAACAAGTTTTGAATTGATTGAATCTGCTACTAGCTTCCTTAGTCGTATTCTTAGTCGTATTGTTAGTCGTATTCTAAGTCGCTTTCTTAGTCGTATTCTTGGTCGTACTCTTAGTCGTACTCTTAGTCGTACTCTTAGTCGTATTCTTTGTCGTATTCTTAGTCATATTCTTAGTCGTATTCTTATTCGTATTCTTAGTCGCATTCTTAGTCGCATTCTTAGTCGTATTCTTATTCGTATTCTTAGTCGCATTCTTAGTCGCATTCTTAGTCGTATTCTTATTCGTATTCTTAGTCGTATTCTTAGTCGTATTCTTGGTCGTACTCTTAGTCGTATTCTTAGTCGTATTCTTAGTCGTATTCTTGGTCGTACTCTTAGTCGTATTCTTAGTCGTATTCTTGGTCGTATTCTTAGTCGTATTCTTAGTCGTATTCTTGGTCGTACTCTTAGTCGTACTCTTAGTCGTATTCTTCGTCGTATTTTTTGTCGTATTCTTAGTCGTATTTTCAGTCATATTCTTGGTAGTACTCTTAGTTGTACTCTTAGTCGTACTCTTAGTCGTATTCTTAGTTGTATTCTTAGTCGTAGTCTTCGACAACTTGTGCTTCTACTGGGACGAATGCCCCTGTGCAGGTCCCAGCTCTGGCGTAAGCAGGATGTAGCTGGGAGGAGGATTCCCTGCTTAGCGGGCTAGGCTCGAGCAGCTTATTACTCCCCTGTGTTAGGATAAGTGCCGCGGAGGGGTGGGGGTGAGGGTTAACCGATGCGCGAGTCCATCTGAATAGACTCAAACACTAGAGCAAAGTAGACCCACAGACTGTTAGGAGCCATCTGTGTTGCTCTTAACAAACCACCTACCATGGCCGGTGTTATGCCATGCTACACAGTTAGTCGCCTTTTACGACATGCTCTCTATATAGCTGTGGTGCTATTTTCGTTTTTGTCCTGCACAAAAAACCCTTACGGTCCACTCGGCGATCCACTATTCTTTATCGGTCTTTCCTTATCCGTCCCCACCTTTAAGGAGTCAGTGTATGGCCGGTATTGTGACCCTATTGAATATATTTTCCTGGTGTAAAATTATTTGATATTTCTAAGGTTTTGTCATTACGCGTTTTCTCTTTCTGAAAGAGGGAGAACAAAGACGAATGGGAGATAGAAAGAAAGTGTAAAGGACGAGCAGAATATTGGAACAGAAATTGTTTTGTGATTGAAAAAGTATCATAAATGGGTAAGTATCGATGATGATCGATCGTGGGATGGCTGGAATGTGACTTGGGTCATGCGAGAATGGATGAGAACGGAGTAACTGCCTGCCTGCTAGCTATGGCCGGAAGATGCAATTTTGGAAGGCTATAAATAGGTTGACAATATGTTCGTTTTTCTTCTTCAATCGTCTTGCAGACAGGCGTATGCGATCATGACGTTACGTACTTCACAATCATTCTGTCTTCTAATAAACTGAAGATAGGTGGCACTGACGATAGGCAGTGATAGGGAGTTAGTGGGGGAGAGAGCGTGATGGAGAGAGGGGGAAATGGGAAAGGGAGGCTGAGACGGGGAATTAGTAGGGAGAGAGAGAGTGATGGAGAGAGAGTGGGGAAAGGGAGGCTGAGACGGGGAGTTAGTGGGGAGAGAGAGTAATGGGGAGAAGGAGTGGGAAGAGATGGGGAGAAGTGGATGGAGGGAAGAGGCGAGATATGGGAAGACAAGGAGAGAGTGGAGAGACAGAGTTGGGGTTTGTGATTGGGAGAGAGAAATTGGTAGATAGAGCGGGGTGAGAGATAGTGAGAGCGAAAGATGGGGAAAGAGAGATAGTGAGAGAAATGGGGAGATAGATTCGGACAGAGATAAAGATAGATGGGAAGAGAGATGCGGAAGAGAGATGTGGGAGAGAGAGAGCGAGAGGGGAAAAACAGAGATGAGGAGAGATGGAGAGAGCGCGAAGAGACAGAGATGGGCGAGAGACATGGGAAGTGAGGTGGAGTGAGAGGTTAGAAGAGAGATTGGACGAGTAAGAAAGAGTGACAGACAGGCTGATATAAGTTCTTGAGATTGTTTGTTGGTTCGCGGGGCTTAGGATAAGTACAAGGGAGAGAGAGACTGGACGACAGAGAGACGAACAGACAGACACATACAGACAGACACAGATAGACAGACAGATTGACTGACTAATTCTTATTGTTTGTGGTTTTATGTGGTTTAGACGAGAATGGAAAACAAAGAAAGAGAGACAGACAGACAGTCTGTCAGACAGACATACAGCAGTACATCCTATTATTTGGGTCTTCAGACAGTATAGAGGTAAAAGGAGAGAGAGAGAGAGGTAGGGAGGGAGAATGAGAGAGAGACTACCAAGTAGCACTGGTGTCTACCGTGTTTGTCTTCAAGCAGTGTAGAGGCAGAAGAAAAAACAGAGAGAGGGAAAGAAACAAGAATAAGGGTGAAGGAGTAAGAGACACAGCCTGATTGACATAAATACGTTCTACTGTTGGTAGCTTCTGGCAGGGAGATGGGAGATGGTAGAGAAAGATTGTGCAAAGACGATACGGGAAAGTGGTTAGAGAGACATGCTGATAAACAACGCTTAATTATACGGTTCGTGGCTTTAATGGGCGTAGAGACAGATAAGAGAGACGGAGAGAGAGAGAGAAAGAGGAGAGAGAAGAGAGAGGAGATGAAGGGTAAGAGAGGCAGATTTATCTTGTGTGGATGACAGTGGCGTAACTGCAATGTGCAAATAAGGGCGGCTGTGGGGAATTAGACTCGGCTCTTCGTGCACAATTTGTTCTGGTCAAGTCAGGTCATCCCGTAACCGGTGAGGTCGTTGGGGCACATATGAAGACATCCTCAAAACCCCACGACACCCTTCTCTGTCAGCGCCCGCTGCCTGTGCCTTTTCTGGTCGGAGATTGGTCCATCCTTTTATGTTGTCCTCCCACCTCTTTTCGGAACGGCCTCTTCGTCGTCTGCCTTGAACCTTTCCTTGTTGGACAGTCGTAATCAGTAAAGTTTATCTGGTCATAACCAGTAAAATGTATCTCGTCGTAATCAGTAAAATGTATCTCATCGTAGTCCGTAAAATCTATCTCATCGTAATCAGTAAATTTTATCTGGTCATAACCAGTAAAATGTATCTCATCGTAAACCGTAAAATGTATCTCATCGTAATCAGTAAAGTTTATCTGGTCATAACCAGTAAAATGTATCTCATCGTAATCCGTAAAATGTATTTCATCGTAATCAGTAAAGTTTATCTGGTCATAACCAGTAAAATGTATCTCGTCGTAATCAGTAAAATGTATCTCATTGTAATCCGTAAAATGTATCTCGTCGTAATCAGTAAAATGTATCTCGATCAGTAATGTGTACAGGGTCACGGTAGCTCCATATCAGACACTGCTGTCATGGATGAAGTGGTGGAGACTTCATCTACGAAGCCAAATTTTTTGTTAATGACGCAGAGTAGGCAGTTTCATCCCTCTCTAGCTTTCCTTTCTTTACAGTGCGTTAAATACCGTTTTGCAGCTGGGTTTACTGAAGCGTATTGGTAGCGGGATTGAAAAACGTAAAAAGTAACTGCTCTGCCGCTACGCTATCCCTAATGTTTACTATTTACTGACTAATTCCTATTAACAACAAGAAGGTGTATCTCAAAATCGACTCCATTCTACGGGTTCCAAGATGCGTTATCTTGACGTGGGAGGTAGATACGCTTATGGTCAAATACAGATCTGGGTTAATTGACAGGCGTGTTAAAAGAGCGTTACAGACAGATAACATCGAGACATTGCATTGGTGTTGTTATTATTGTTGCTGCTGTTATTGTTGTTATGTGTCACCTGGCCCTAATTAGGTTCCCACCTAATCAGTGCGTGTCACCTGACCCTGATTACTCTTCTCTCCCACCTTGATAATTATGTTTCACCTGACCCTGATTACTCTTCTCTCCCACCTTGATAATTATGTTTCACCTGACCCTGATTACTCTTCTCTCCCACCTTGATAATTATGTTTCACCTGACCCTGATTACTCTTCTCTTCCACCTTGATAATTATGTTTCACCTGACCTTGATTACTCTTCTCTCCCACCTTGATAATTATGTTTCACCTGACCCTGATTACTCTTCTCTCCCACCTTGATAATTATGTTTCACCTGACCCTGATTACTCTTCTCTTCCACCTTGATCATTATGTTTCACCTGGACCTGATTACTCTTCTCTCCCACCTTGATAATTATGTTTCACCTGACCCTGATTACTCTTCTCTCCCACCTTGATAATTATGTTTCACCTGACCCTGATTACTCTTCTCTCCCACCTTGATAATTATGTTTCACCTGACCCTGATTACTCTTCTCTTCCACCTTGATCATTATGTTTCACCTGGACCTGATTACTCTTCTCTCCCACCTTGATAATTATGTTTCACCTGACCCTGATTACTCTTCTCTTCCACCTTGATAATTATGTTTCACCTGACCCTGATTACTCTTCTCTCCCACCTTGATAATTATGTTTCACCTGACCCTGATTACTCTTCTCTCCCACCTTGATCATTATGTTTCACCTGACTCTACTTCTAGATTTCACTTTGATCAGAATGTTTCACCTGACCTAAATTAGACAATAAATGTAAAGTTTTGTTATTCTTAATATCCACTCATCATTTTGGACTGTTGAAATCCATTGCCGTTTTATTTTTAAATAATGTATTATCATCCTGCATCAATCCGTAACACAAAGGAGGGACACATTGTGTGGTCGCACGATAAGGCTGTCAGCAATGTGATAAGGGAAATAAATGTGGTTATTGAGAGAAACACTTTATTGTAGCAAGAGGAGCTTGGTACAGACGGTCATGTTTCTAAAAGCTAAGCGCATCCAATCTATTCTTAAATGCATTAATTTTCCTGGCCTCCAATATTTCCTGTTGCAATGCAATCAAGCATTCACCACTCTCTGACTACAAAAATATTTCCTAATATCTAATCTGGACCTTTCTTGAGTTAATTTGAAGTTTTGCCATCTTGTTCTTGTAGGTGGTTGTATTTTGAAAAAAATTTGTATAGTCTCATTTTCCTTTTCTTTGGTTATCTTATAAAAATCCCACTGTCAGTCGTGTCGTTCTTTTCTGTATCCTTTCCAACATGTTTATATCTCCTTTACGATAATAACTCCACACTTGTATACAGTACTCCAATCTAGGTCTAACTAATGCTTTATACAATTTGACAATCACTTCCTTGTTCCTATGTTTAATATTTCTTTTTATCATACCTACCATTGTATTTGCCTTTTTCACTGCTACCTGGACTTGCACACTCGCTTTATCTGTATGATCTAGTATAACCCCTAGGTCCTTTCCTTTTCTGTCATTCTAATATTCTTGAAGGGTTGTAAACCGATGTGCGAGTCCATTTTAATAGACTCAAACACTAGAGCAAAGTAGACCCGCAGCCTGTTAGACAAAATCTATGCTGCTCGTAAACCAAAATATAGATATTGTTGATTGAGAGATTGTTGTTGTTGTTGTTGAATGCACATGATGAGTGACTGTACTCTTTTGTGAGCCATGAAAAAGGCGTTAGGTGGCAAGTTGAAGCAGCTTTTCTCATATCCCGAGAGCCTGCTGATGAAAGTGAACTACGGTTCTCCAGCCGGTTGTGCTATGTTTGACTTCACCTGAATTTTGATCACTACTACTAAGGTCACGTCAATTCCCAACCTCGTTAGCCATGATGCCATGAAACCACCCGTGTCAAGGGAAAATTGCAAGAATAGCATTTCTTGTCACAATAGGAGCCTACACCAGAAAGTCATGTTGATAAAGGATATTGTTCTTGTTTGAGGGGTAACATTTATTATCCCGAAGGGAGCCTGCGACAAACGCTTGAGGGGTAACATTTATTATCCCGAAGGGAGCCTGCGACAAACGCTTGAGGGGTAAAATTTATTATCCCAAAGGGAGCCTGCGACAGACGCTTGAGGGATAACATTTATTATCCCGCAGGGAGCCTGCCACAGATGCTTGAGGGGTAAAATTTATTATCCCGAAGGGAGCCTGTGACAGACGCTTGAAGGATAAAATTTATTATCCCGAAGGGAGCCTGTGACAGACGCTTGAGGGGTAAAATTTATTATCCCGAAGGGAGCCTGCGACAAACGCTTGAGGGGTAAAATGTATTATCCCGAAGGGAGCCTGCGACAGACGCTTGATGGATACAATTTATTATCCCGAAGGGAGCCTGCGACAGATGCTTGAGGGGTAAAATTTATTATCCCGAAGGGAGCCTGCGACAAACGCTTGAGGGGTAAAATTTATTATCCCGAAGGGAGTCTGCGACAGACGCTTGAGGGGTAAACGTTATTGTAACGAGGGGAGCTGATTCTTCTTTGCTATTTTCACCTTTTGGTAATTAGGCTATCAGCCAATTCTCTCCAAGAGGGTCTAGCATGTGCCATTAAACCAATTCTCTCCAAGCAGATCTGACCTATTAGACCATCAACCAATTCTCTTCAAGCAGACTTGACTTGTGTGACCATCAACCAATCCTCTACAAGCAGACTTGACTTGTGTGACCATCAACCAATCCTCTACAAGCAGACTTGACTTGTGTGACCATCAACCAATCCTCTACAAGCAGACTTGACTTGTGTGACCATCAACCAATTCTCTACAAGCAGACTTGACTTGTGTGACCATCAACCAATTCTCTACAAGCAGACTTAACTTGTATGACCATCAACCAATCCTCTACAAGCAGACTTGACTTGTGTGACCATCAACCAATCCTCTACAAGCAGACCTGTCCTGTGCTATCTTCTCGTCTTCTTTGTCTTGCGTTCAATATCTTTTAGTCATATTATATCTGCAGGCCAGTCGCCATGATGAAGTCCGCAGTCTTCACCAGGTCGGAGAGGCTGCCCAACAACTTTTTGTCTCAGCTCCGCACCCTCTGGCCATGTCAGGCATTTCATTTCCCTTTATCGTGGGCATTCCTGTAGAATATGTTTAGGATTCTGGCATTAATACTCTGCCTCCCCCTGACCACTAGGTTAGCTGAGGCACTGGTTACTTGGTTAAGTCCCCTCGAGGCTGGGAGCCCGGCACCGCTCTTCTCCGGTTGTAACTTGTAGGAGCGACACCATGACGATAGGGTAGACTGTCGCTTGACCATATCCTGTTGATGCGTGTGTGCCTTGATTTTTCCCGGTTCCTGCGTTGTAGCTGGCACACTCCGTTTTCGGCAGGCCGGGTTGCATTTACTGTTTTGGGTTATCTCTCATTGTATTTCCACCTCCCGATGGCTAGAGCATTAAGCGACTTACTCGCATGGTGCACCCGTCGTAGGACACATGGGGTATGTCAGTGGGGAAAGCAGTGCCACCTGTTGTCCCACCCCATTCGGCTGGAATACACCGCCGTTTGGTTCACGACTGCTTATTCGTCCAGTAAGCACACAATAGAACATGTTCTACTAATCTGTTGACTCCCCGCGAGGAGCAGAATAGCAGCATGCCCTCTCTAATCCAACTCAGAAATATACTCTATGTCGATCTGAGATTTTCCAGACAGACCACCAAGGTTATAAAAGAAACTGACGTGTTTGATAAGGCGAAATACTCATTCCTTTCAGTTTGATTAAGGGTTTTGCCTTTCTGGATTCTGCTGTCGAAGGCATGGTTCTTTCCACTCCATTCCCTAGGTCTTTTGGCAATATCAGGAAGTATTGGTCAGTGTATGGATTCGTGTTTGTATTTGTTTGTAATGTGGACGTATTGGTCAGTGCATGGATGCGTGTTTGTATTTGTTTGTAATGTGGACGTATTGGTCAGTGCATGGATGCGTGTTTGTATTTGTTTGTAATGTGGACGTATTGGTCAGTGTATGGATGCGTGTTTGTATCTGTTTGTATTATGGACGTATTGGTCAGTGCATGGATGCGTGTTTGTATTTGTTTGTAATGTGGACGTATTGGTCAGTGCATGGATGCGTATTTGTATATGTTTGTATTATGGACGTATTGGTCAGTGTATGAATGCGTGCTTGTATTTGTTTGTAATGTGGACGTATTGGTCAGTGCATGGATGCGTGTTTGTTTTTGTTTGTAATGTGGACGTATTGGTCAGTGCATGGATGCGTATTTGTATCTGTTTGTATTATGGACGTATTGGTCAGTGTATGAATGCGTGCTTGTATTTGTTTGTATTATGGACGTATTGGTCAGTGTATGAATGCGTGTTTGTTTTTGTTTGTAATGTGGACGTATTGGTCAGTGCATGGATGCGTATTTGTATCTGTTTGTATTATGGACGTATTGGTCAGTGTATGAATGCGTGCTTGTATTTGTTTGTAATGTGGACGTATTGGTCAGTGCATGGATGCGTATTTGTATCTGTTTGTATTATGGACGTATTGGTCAGTGTATGAATGCGTGTTTGTTTTTGTTTGTAATGTGGACGTATTGGTCAGTGCATGGATGCGTGTTTGTATCTGTTTGTATTATGGGCGTATTGGTCAGTGTATGAATGCGTGTTTGTATCTGTTTGTATTATGGACGTATTGGTCAGTGCATGGATACGTGTTTGTATCTGTTTGTAATGTGGACGTATTGGTCAGTGCATGGATACGTATTTGTATTTGTTTGTAATGTGGACGTATTGGTCAGTGCATGGATGCGTGTTTGTATCTGTTTGTAATGTGGACGTATTGGTCAATGCATGGATGCGTGTTTGTATCTGTTTGTATTATGGACGTATTGGTCAGTGTATGAATGCGTGTTTGTATTTGTTTGTAATGTGGACGTATTGGTCAGTGTATGGATGCGTGTTTGTATCTGTTTGTATTATGGACATATTGGTCAGTGCATGGATGCGTGTTTGTATTTGTTTGTAATGTGGACGTATTGGTCAGTGCATGGATGCGTATTTGTATCTGTTTGTATTATGGACGTATTGGTCAGTGTATGAATGCGTGCTTGTATTTGTTTGTAATGTGGACGTATTGGTCAGTGCATGGATGCGTGTTTGTATATGTTTGTAATGTGGACGTATTGGTCAGTGCATGGATGCGTATTTGTATCTGTTTGTATTATGGACGTATTGGTCAGTGTATGAATGCGTGCTTGTATTTGTTTGTAGTGTGGACGTATTGGTCAGTGCATGGATACGTATTTGTATCTGTTTGTATTATGGACGTATTGGTCAGTGTATGAATGCGTGCTTGTATTTGTTTGTATTATGGACGTATTGGTCAGTGTATGAATGCGTGTTTGTTTTTGTTTGTAATGTGGACGTATTGGTCAGTGCATGGATGCGTATTTGTATCTGTTTGTATTATGGACGTATTGGTCATTGTATGAATGCGTGCTTGTATTTGTTTGTAATGTGGACGTATTGGTCAGTGCATGGATGCGTATTTGTATCTGTTTGTATTATGGACGTATTGGTCAGTGTATGAATGCGTGTTTGTTTTTGTTTGTAATGTGGACGTATTGGTCAGTGCATGGATGCGTGTTTGTATCTGTTTGTATTATGGGCGTATTGGTCAGTGTATGAATGCGTGTTTGTATCTGTTTGTATTATGGACGTATTGGTCAGTGCATGGATACGTGTTTGTATCTGTTTGTAATGTGGACGTATTGGTCAGTGCATGGATACGTATTTGTATTTGTTTGTAATGTGGACGTATTGGTCAGTGCATGGATGCGTGTTTGTATCTGTTTGTAATGTGGACGTATTGGTCAATGCATGGATGCGTGTTTGTATCTGTTTGTATTATGGACGTATTGGTCAGTGTATGAATGCGTGTTTGTTTTTGTTTGTAATGTGGACGTATTGGTCAGTGCATGGATGCGTGTTTGTATCTGTTTGTATTATGGACGTATTGGTCAGTGTATGAATGCGTATTTGTATCTGTTTGTATTATGGATGTATTGGTCAGTGCATGGATACGTGTTTGTATCTGTTTGTGATGTGGACGTATTGGTCAGTGCATGGATATGTATTTGTATTTGTTTGTAATGTGGACGTATTGGTCAGTGCATGGATGCGTGTTTGTATCTATTTGTAATGTGGACGTATTGGTCAATGCATGGATGCGTGTTTGTATCTGTTTGTATTATGGACGTATTGGTCAGTGCATGGATGCGTGTTTGTATCTGTTTGTATTATGGACGTATTGGTCAGTCTATGTATCTATTTGTAATGTGTTCCACTATGGCAGTTTTGCAGTACAATAGTTATGTCAGTCATTTCTGTACGCGGAGAAGTGGTCCTACCGAGAAAAATCCCCGACAGGGCCAGTCACAACTGGACACCAAGTGATTTCAAACCTTGTCTGTTTAGATTACAAACTAAATTTGCGCTCGATTTACACCCCTACACCCTAATCATTCCTTTTCCGCGTTATCACTTTATTTACGCTTACTAGGAAGACCCTGATAAACGACGACTCGATTTCCGACGTTTCGTTTAACCAACTCTTTTCAAATATAACCATACGCCCCATACAACCGACTTCCATTCTTGCGTCACCGACCAACATCATCATGTTCGACGACAGACCGCTCGCTTCTTCTTTCTGTCAACAACATCTTGACTTGTCTAGTTTGTTTATTTAAATTTTGGCGGTACAACTTTCAATGTTGAACAGTTTAAAATAATTTTTTCTGTTCTTCTGCAACCCTTGGTTTCCATAATCTTTCTCGATCAATAGTTCACTATGTGGTTAAGGTCAAGGTAAACGCATGGTGCACTTAATCGAGGTGGAAGTCCCCTACCCTGCCGATCTTTGTGTTGCTAGCGACACCTGTTTCCTCTCGCTGTCGCTTCTGACTCAGACCGCGCTTTGTGACGTAAGGTAAGGTTCTGAATGCTGAGCACTTTTAGCTTGATTGATCAGCACTATTGGTCTGAATGCTGAGCACTTTTAGCTTGATTGATCAGCACTATTGGTCTGAATGCTGAGCACTTTTGGCTTGATTGGTCAGCACTATTGGTCTGAATGCTGAGCACTTTTGTTGGCTTGATTGATCAGCACTATTGGTCTGAATGCTGAGCACTTTTGACTTGATTGGTCAGCACTATTAGTCTGAATGCTGAGCACTTTTGACTTGATTGGTCAGCACTATTGGTCTGAACGCTGAGCACTTTTGACTTGATTGGTCAGCACTATTGGTCTGAATACTGAGCACTTTTGACTTGATTGGTCAGCACTATTGGTCTGAATACTGAGCACTTTTGACTTGATTGGTCAGCACTATTGGTCTGAATACTGAGCTCTTTTGACTTGATTGGTCAGCACTATTGGTCTGAATGCTGAGCACTTTTGACTTGATTGGTCAGCACTATTGGTCTGAATGCTGAGCACTTTTGACTTGATTGGTCAGCACTATTGGTCTGAATACTGAGCACTTTTGACTTGATTGGTCAGCACTATTGGTCTGAATACTGAGCACTTTTGACTTGATTGGTCAGCACTATTGGTCTTAATACTGAGCACTTTTGACTTGATTGGTCAGCACTATTGGTCTGAATACTGAGCACTTTTGACTTGATTGGTCAGCACTATTGGTCTGAATGCTGAGCACTTTTGACTTGATTGGTCAGCACTATTGGTCTGAATACTGAGCACTTTTGACTTGATTGGTAGGCACTATTGGTCTGAATTCTGAGCACTTTTGACTTGATTGGTCAGCACTATTGGTCTGAATACTGAGCACTTTTGACTTGATTGGTCAGCACTATAGGTCTGAATACTGAGCACTTTTGACTTGATTGGTCAGCACTATTGGTCTGAATACTGAGCACTTTTGACTTGATTGGTCAGCACTATAGGTCTGAATACTGAGCACTTTTGACTTGATTGGTCAGCACTATTGGTCTGAATACTGAGCACTTTTGACTTGATTGGTCAGCACTATTGGTCTGAATACTGAGCACTTTTGACTTGATTGGTCAGCACTATTGGTCTGAATACTGAGCACTTTTGACTTGATTGGTCAGCACTATTGGTCTGAATGCTGAGCACTATTCGCGTGCTAAGATCTTTCTCTCCCTTCAGTAGGTATGTGTGGCAGAATGCTAGCGCGGTAGCTTCTCATAGTAAGAGTATAGGTTCGATGCCGGTTGACAAATATATTTATACAAAATCAAAGCGTAATACTAGTGTAAAAATTGCACGTACCTGGGTAACATAATCTCAGCTTATGGAAAAGGAGACACTGACATTCAACTCAAATGTAATAAAGCTAGTCAAATCATTTGGCAAATGATAATACAGTGTAAACATGTGACAATGGATACAAAATTAACTCTACACAATACGATATTCCTACCCACATTGTGCTATAAGTGCCAATATTGGACATTGACAAGCAAAGATAAAAGAAACATAATAATAAAAGAGATTACATGCCTACGCAGTATGCTTGGAGTAACAATAATGGATAGAATCAGAGACAAAGATATTAGGAGACTAACTTATATAAGAACCAGCAGTACAAGGGAATAACTCCTACAGGACCCAACAGTGCAAGGGAATAACTCATATAGGACCCAACAGTGCAAGGGAATAAATCATATAAGACACACCAGGACAAGGGAATAACTCATATAGGACCCAGCAGTGCAAGGGAATAACTCATATAAGACCCAACAGTGCAAGGGAATAACTAATATAAGACACACCAGGATAAGGGAATAACTCATATAAGACACACCAGGACAAGGGAATAACTCATATAAGACACACCAGGACAAGGGAATAACTCATATAAGACACACCAGGACAAGGGAATAACTCATATAAGACACACCAGGACAAGGGAATAACTCATATAAGACATACCAGGACAAGGTAATAACTCATATAAGACACACCAGGACAAGGGAATAACTCATATAAGACACACCAGGACAAGGGAATAACTCATATAAGACACACCAGGACAAGGGAATAACTCATATAAGACACACCAGGACAAGGGAATAACTCATATAAGACACACCAGGACAAGGGAATAACTCATATAAGACACACCAGGACAAGGGAATAACTCATGCTCGGCCCAACGGGTCAAGGGAATAACTCATGTTGGACCCAACAGTAGAAGGTAATGACTCATGTAAGGCACAACATGACAAGGGAATAACTCATGTTGGACCCAACAGTACAAGGGAATAACTCATATAAAACACACCAGGACAAAGGAATAACTCATATAAAACACACCAGGACAAAGGAATAACTCGTTTTGTTGAGGAACGACAGACAGAGAAAGTGGAAGAACATATTCATAAATTGTCCTGTCTTCAGTATGAAATTTGGCAGGCTTGTTTTCTGCCTTTCTTTTCCCCAAATCAAAACAGCCTGCGCATTGTTTTAAAAACAAAGACGAAGAACGGATACGTCACGTGATAACTGATCGATCCATGTCACCTAACCCCACGCGTCCTCTACCTGGCTTAGCAGCAGCGTCTAGGCGAACCAGCGCCTAGATTCAGTTTGTCAACGTTTGTGTACGATACCTGATGTAGCTCTGTGTACGATACCTGACGGTGACTATCGCAAGGCCTGCCCGTTGTTTTCACGTTCTCATGGAGAAAAGCACTCGCCAGCACAGGGCCACAGCTCAGGAAGTTATTCAGTCAAAGCGCTGGCTTTCTGCAAGTGAAGGCTTTCTGTTTCGAATTGGTTAAAAAACCGTCTTGACATTTGTTTTCGAAATTATATATCCGGACATAACAAAATATATACCAGTTAACCGGTTTATTGGTTAATTATTTATTGCTTTTTCAGTAGTTATTTTCTTGTGGATTTATGAGTTTGTGTAGGGAAAGTTAGTGTTTATTTCTGCGTGAGTCAGATTTAAATCTGCAGGGAGACTGAGAAGTGCTTTGATCTGTGTGGTCGGGGATCATGTGATCTTGGAAATATTGTCATCGGACTGGTAAGTGTCAAGATTAGTTTCATGAAATGAAATATCGTTACTTGTCTGTTTATCTGTCTATGAGTCTGTCGTCTATTATAATATATATATACTTGTAACTCCATCAATATGTCTGTATGTTAATCTGATTGTTTGTAATTCCATTTAATAAAACTTCATATGTATCTCTTGATCTACTGTCATATCTCTCTCTCTCTCTCTCTCTCTCTCACTCACTCACTCGCTCTCTCACATTTAGTTTCTAATAAAGTAACATATTTTGCTACATATTCCTACTAACTGTTGACACTGTGTGTGGGGGAGGAGGGGGGGAGGAAGGATATTATACCTAGTGAACCATTCAGAAACTTGACATACATCGGCGTCACTTGTCAAGTGCAGTCCATGATACTAATAATGCTTATAATAATAATAATAATAATAATAATAATAATAATAATAATGAATCCAGCTTGGCATTGTACTGAGCTAGAAAACTTATAACATCTTGCCATTGTACTGAGCTAGAAAACACTTACTTATAACATCTTGACATTGTACAGAGCCAGAAAACACTTAATTAATCCAACGTGACATTCTACTAAGCTAGAAAACACTTTTTAAGTAAATAAATGATAAACCAAATGAATCGGCTCAATTGATATTGTCCGAGAAAACTGCGTAGAATACTTGTGTGTGTTCTGTGGATATGTCTGTGTGTGTGTATATGCCGTGTGTATTTGTTGTGGCGTTCAAATAATTGATCGTGGGGCACGTTACCAACTCCGCACATACGTCACAATAACACGGTTACACACGCGCGTGAAAAAACAGTTGAGTTATTCTGTGTACGTATGTGTATGTGTACAAATAAATAATTCTATGTACGCTTTTTACATCTCACTTAATATATATCCCCATCTCTTGCTGCTCTGTTCTTGTCGGTCTATATCTGAATACGAGTACTCCCTTACTCCGTCCCGTCTTTATTATTGACATCTAATGTGTCCCTTCAGCGTGAATTGTCCCTTATTTATTTGTCCCACTTGACTATACTTGGATTCCTGGTATTCAAATAAGCATGCTAATGTATATTGCCAGGTAGCAGAAGGCTTCGGCTATGCGTAGTAGATATTTTAAAACTTCCTACGACTTGCTGGGTCTGGGGAAACATACGAATAATTTGGGAAGATCTTTAACTCGGATTTTTGAATTTGTTCAGGCATCGACCGTTAAGCCTACTCTTTTAGATTTCTAACTGATTTTTAACGTTCTCGATACTGGACACCGGAGTCCGATCTCACTACCCAGAGATATGGGGAATTTGTACCAGAAGTTTCACGAGGAAAAATCTCGGCCTTCACCATGATTCGAACCCGCGACCTTCGGCACCCGAGACGGACACCTTACCTCGAGGCCACTGATCATGAATGTTACACTCTATCACCTGTTTCCACCTGCCACAATTCTCGCCTGATCTTTGCACCTGTTAATGTTCACCCACTATCTCCATATGTATCCTTCTCACATCATGCATGTTAGCTCTCTCTCTCTCTCTCTCTCTCTCTCTCTATCTCTCTCTCTCTCTCTCTCTCTCTCTCTATCTCTCTCTCTCTCTCTCTCTTTCTCTCACCCTCTTCACTATCACTCTATGCTCTATCACTATCACTCTATGCTCTATCACTATCACTCTAAGCTCTATCACTATCACTCTATGCTCTATCACTATCACTCTAAGCTCTATCACTATCACTCTATGCTCTATCACTCCACTTTACACTGACATCCCACCAACACCTCACAGATACACTAATACTACCCCGGAAATGTTAACCCTAACCCCCTTCTAACCTGTCCACCCCTCTACCACTTCCTGTTTACAACGACTGTCTTTCAAACTATTATGTCCCATGTTCCTTTGAGGCCACATTCAAAACTGCGCCAGCTTTTCGTAACCTCGTTTGAACTTTCTGAAATTGTAATCTTGAGTGACGTTAGATGATTAATCCTGATAGAATGTGGAGAATCCAGGCAGTTGGTCACTACATCAATCACAGACTGTTGATTTAGCTGACTCCGCAAAACTATATGGTGTCGTCTCCCTTATCTTTCCTTCTTCGTCTGCATCGTTCTTTAATTCTTTGTCTGAATCATGTTTTTTCTCGAATTGTTCTATTATTTCTTCGAGTGCGTCTTTCCCTTTTATAATTATTTCTTTCCTTCTTGTTCTGCTTCGTTTGATTTTGTCTTCTGCTCCTTCTCTTCTTTGTCATGTTCTTCTCTTTCATCACCTTTTTCTTGTTTAGTTTTTAAATCTACTTTCTACCCTTCATTCACTTTTTCTTTCTCTGCTTCGTCCTGTTCCCCTCTACTACGTCTTTTTATTTTTCCTTTTTTTCGGATTCTTCTACTTATTCTTTCTCGTCGTTTGTTTATTACTCTGTTCTTCTGCTTCTTCATTTTATCATCCTCTGCAAAATCGTCGTCATCTTTATTCCTTACTTTCGTCCAATTCTGTTTCTTCTTCTTCATTCCCTACTAATGCAAGCTATGCGGAATGATGTTCTCTGTACAGAAAACAAACCAGTCAAGATCATGTTTACATGCCAAGAGATAAACTAACAATAAGGCTTTAGGTCTATATTTTCCTGACTAACGGCAAACTATCGATGATGTGACCAGTACCATGACGACCGCTTTCACTTCCAAGAATTGCTCTGAAATCCAGTATTTGGCTTGGCTTGGCTTCGTTCATTACCAATCTCACACTACGCTGAAAGGGCTTAAGTAGCAGAATGTAGTCCAGAGAACGGAATGCGTTGTGTCGTAGTTTACAGCTTGACTGCGATATTTGCACTTTTGTCCAACACATCCGACTTCAGCAAGCATTTTTTGAGTACCGGGTTAGCATTCCCTCTTCGATCCCTTCTCCTTAGCCAGTCTGCCCTGCTTCAGCCTGTTATCCAGGATCACCGCGTGGAGGGGTAGAAGGGTCTTGGCAGCTCTGGTTCGCTGGCCCTGACGGAGGATGTTGTTTTCAAGGTAGAAATTGCCTCTATTGTTTACGCTGTCGTAGTTGTATACAGTGTCCCATTTGTCTACAGTGTCCCATTTGTCTACAGTGTCCCATTTGTCTACAGTGTCCCATTTGTCTACAGTGTCCCATTTGTCTACAGTGTCCCATTTGTCTACAGTGTCCCATCTGTCTACAGTGTCCAAATTGTCTATAGTGTTCCATTTGTCTATAGTGTTACATTTGTCTATAATGTCCCATTTGTCTACAGTGTTCAAATTGTCTATAGTGTTCCA
Source organism: Ariolimax columbianus (assembly GCA_036924085.1). Lineage (NCBI taxonomy): Eukaryota > Metazoa > Mollusca > Gastropoda > Stylommatophora > Arionidae > Ariolimax > Ariolimax columbianus. The sequence continues at coordinate 8,732,536 of JAVGWX010000011.1, read as the reverse complement.
TTTGTCTACAGTGTCCCATTTGTCTACAGTGTCCAAATTGTATATGGTGTTCCATTTGTCTACAGTGTCCCATTTGTCTACAGTGTCCAAATTGTCTATAGTGTTTCATTTGTCTACAGTGTCCCATTTGTCTACAGTGTCCAAATTGTCTATAGTGTTCCATTTGTCTACAGTGTCCCAATTGTACCAGTTGTTCACATTGTCCCAGTTGTCCACATTGTCCCAGTTGTCCCAATTGTCCACATTGTCCCAGTTGTCCGCATTGTCCCAGTTGTCCACATTGTCCCAGTTGTCCACATTGTCTCAGTTGTCCACATTGTCCCAGTTGTCCACATTGTCCCAGTTGTCCACATTGTCCCAGTTGTCCACATTGTCCCAGTTGTCCACATTGTCCCAGTTGTCCACATTGTCCCAGTTGTCCACATTGTCTCAGTTGTCCCAGTTGTACACATTGTCTCAGTTGTCCCAGTTGTCCACATTGTCCCAGTTGTCCACATTGTCTCAGTTGTCCACATTGTCCCAGTTGTCCACATTGTCTCAGTTGTCCCAGTTGTCCACATTGTCCCAGTTGTCCACATTGTCCCAGTTGTCCACATTGTCTCAGTTGTCCACATTATCCCAGTTGTCCACATTGTCCCAGTTGTCCACATTGTCCCATGTGTCCACATTGTCCCAGGTGTCCACATTGTCCCAGTTGTCCACATTGTCCCAGGTGTCCACATTGTTCCAGTTGTCCACATTGTCCCAGTTGTCCACTTTGTCCTAGTTGTCCACATTGTCCCACTTGTCCACATTGTCCCAGTTGTTCACATTGTCCCAGTTGTCCACATTGTCCCAGTTGTCCACATTGTCCCAGTTGTCCACATTGTCCCACTTATCCACATTGTCCCAGTTGTCCACATTGTCCCAGTTGTCCACATTGTCCCAGTTGTCCCCATTGTCCCATTTGTCCACATTGTCCCATGTGTCCACATTGTCCCAGTTGTCCACATTGTCCCATGTGTCCACATTGTCCCATGTGTCCACATTGTTCCAGTTGTCCACATTGTCCCAGTTGTCCACATTGTCCCATGTGTCCACATTGTCCCAGTTGTCCACATTGTCCCAGTTGTCCACATTGTTCCAGCTGTCCACATTGTCCCATGTGTCCACATTGTCCCAGTTGTCCACATTGTCCCATGTGTCCACATTGTCCCATGTGTCCACATTGTCCCAGTTGTCCCAGGTGTCCACATTGTCCCCATTGTCCCAGTTGTCCCATGTGTCCACATTGTCCCATGTGTCCACATTGTCCCAGTTGTCCCATGTGTCCACATTGTCCCAGTTGTCCACACTATTTGAGTTGCCCGAAGTGTCCCAATTGTCAACATTTCCACTGATTTTATAATTGCAGATTTTTTCAAGAGTGTCATGGTAGGTACATAAATCGGTTCTGGGGACAACAGCACCAAATTTCGTTCATGGTATGGACATGCATCAGTCGACCCAGCTGTAAATGTATACCTGGCTTACTTTTAGGAACGAAAAGACATAAGTGGGGAAACTGGATACCCCACATCATAAACAGTTGAGGCCTGGTATAATGAAGGCTCTAACCTCGCCATCCTTGACGGCAGTATCTGCAATGGGACTACCTTAAATTTTAAAGTACCACAGGCCTTCACATAACCAGGTTTTGACAGAACGAGGCCCCGATTTACGGAAGGCTGTAAAGGCCTTATATGGAAGTTGCAGTTCATCGCTTTGAGAGGCTAGTACATTTATCTCTCGAATACAGCCGTTGGCGATCGAATCCCAAGTTTCAAGAGACCTCTGGTCTCAAGGGAGGTAAGACCAGAGTACTTTGTATCCTTAGCTACATCCAGTCGTGTAAACTGACCGTCTTGCCGGTGGTACAGGGTAGCTCGGGACGAGAGAGTGAGGTTGCTGACCTACGCATTTATCTCTCACTATAATTCAAATAGAGCGCAATTACATCATCAGGACAAAAAGCTTGTTTTTAGATGCACGACACAAACAAGAGATGTTGATTTGATTAGTATATGTCACCTGACTCTCAGAAAAGATATGACGGGGACGTCTAAGGAAGAGATGGGCAGACAACATCACTGAGTGGTCAAACCTTCGTCCCGGTGATGCACGACTGGCGACGGCGGACAGAGAGAAATGGCGTGGGATTGTGAGAGTGTCTTCAAAATCCAGTGTGCCGCAACGACCTGATGGTTTATGAAATGAACTGAACTGAACTGACTCTGATAGTACTGCTATGTGTATCGAATGATGTTGAGTCTAATCAAGACACGCTCCAGTCTACCTCGCTATCAACTAGTTGACCTATATTATGTTGAGTCTAGTCAAGGCACGCTCCAGTCTACCTCGTTATTAACTAGTTGACTCGAATGATGTTGAGTCTAGTCACGACACGCTCCAGTCTACCTCGCTATAAACTAGTTTACCAGAATGATGTTGATTCTAGTCACGACACGCTCCAGTCTACCTCGCTATCAACTAGTTGACCTAAATTATGTTGAGTCTAGTCAAGACACGCTCCAGTCTACCTCGTTATTAACTAGTTGACCCGAATGATGTTGAGTCTAGTCACGACACGCTCCAGTCTACCTCGCTATAAACTAGTTTACCAGAATGATGTTGATTCTAGTCACGACACGCTCCAGTCTACCTCGCTATCAACTTGTTGATCCATGTCTGATAAAGCTAGCATAGTAGCAAAGACAACAGTTGTTCACTCACCAACCTCACTACTCATTGACAATCGTGACATCTACGTTCATTCATTCATGTTCTGTCGCTCCATTTCTTGAAACGTAGGTCCAACACTACGTTTGGTCAAGTTAACCCTCATCGTATTCTATGAACACAATTTGTTTAAGAATAGAAGACCACTATCTTTCTTCCATGTAGCGTCCTCTGGAAACATGCTGTTTTCAAGACGTGATCCCCGTAGTAGTGAGCTTCACGCAGATGAAGTCAAGCAAAGCACAACCACACGGAGGACCACCGTCCACCCTCATCAGTACGTTTGGTATATCTTCTTCGTCTTCCTCGTTCAACATCAGACCTCGACTTCAATGCCTCTAGCGAGGGCAGTGGTCGACTTGATGCTCCCTGGTCTTCCGTACAGCATCTCGTGGTAGTTCGGGATATGAGAGAAGCTACTACAACCACCCACTCAACGCCCTTTTCAGGGCGCACAAAAGAGTAAACTTACTCATTGTGGTCATTACATTTTACTTTTTCATACATATACTCTTATTGACCGAATACTCTTATTTACCACATATTCTTATTTATTCGCCATATAATTATATTTACAATACGCTTTTATTTGCAGTATACTCTTATTTACAATGCACTCTTATTCACCGTATACTCAACTCTTATTTCCCGTTCTCTTATTTGCTGAATTTTCTCATTTACTTGATCTACCTTATCGCTTCCCGTTTTTCATCTCTTTCTTTATTCACATTCTTCCTTTTATTCTATCACATCTTATTTGCCAGCCTTTTTCTATGTTGATCATCAAATCTTTTATTTTTCTTCTTTCTCTTCTCTTTATTTGTTTGTTGTTAACACCCTCTTGTATTTCCTGCACAAATACACAAAGCCTTTCGTCTCCATTCTTATCGTTTCGTGAGTCATCCCGCCCCTTCTTTGCCTAGACCTGCGTTCTACTTATGATTAATCACGTACTGAAACAAGGCAACCTTCCGAGCCTGGCAGGGCTCAGTGACGCTAAGCTGTTGCTTATCTTAATTGATTTGATCAAAGACCGTCTTGCTTGTCACGTGCTGAAGTCGGGTTAATTGTCAGATGTTTGGAGACAGCACCGTTTGTAGAAGAGGATGGTGTGTAGAAGAGGGGGGCGTGTAGAAGAGGGTGTGTAGAAGAGGGGGGCGTGTAGAAGAGGGTGTGTAGAAGAGGGGGGCGTGTAGAAGAGGGGGGCGTGTAGAAGAGGGGGGCGTGTAGAAGAGGGGTGTGTGTAGAAGAATGGGGCGTGTAGGTGGGGGGTGTGTAGAAGAGTGGGAATTGTAGGCATGTACTGTCACGTATTGGAAAAGCGCAAACGTGTCTTATATTTCAGTAGAACCTGCGGCTCTCTGGTCGGTTCCAAACGGCCAACCGAAATTAATCCTCTCTTCCTAAAGTGGGCCACTTATATAGATGGCCCAACGGTTCATCAGGAGTTCAGAAGGATAAAGCCATCTCCCACAACTATATTCATCATCCGGCCCACAGAGGTCCTAAAAAGAACTAGACGATATCCCACAACTAAATTCACCGTCCTGCCCACAGAGGTCCTAAAAAGAACTAGACGATATCTCAAAACTATATTCATCATCCGGCCCACAGAGGTCATAAAAAGAACTAGACGATATCCCACAACTAAATTCACCATCCGGCCCACAGAGGTCCTAAAAAAGAACTGGACGATATCCCAAAACTAAATTCATCCCCAGGCCCACGGTAGTCCTAAAAAGGTTAAGAAGATGTCCCAAAACTGAATTCACCCCCCCCCCCTTCTTCCCCGGCCCACAGTGGTCTTACTTAAAAACGATAAGATGTCCCAAATCTAAATACCCCCCACCCCACCCCAAAAGTATGTTCTGTTTATTTTTCAGGCTTGGTGTAAACCGCACCATTTTAATCAAATGTTTTCATGTGCTGGTATATAAGCAATTAGTATGTAGTATAGGGGCATAAAGGTAAGCAGGAACTGTCCAGTTACCGCACTGGGACAGAGACAAAACCAAATCCACGTTACGGCCACAATGCCTTCGTCAGGAACAAAGAACAATCGAAAACACTAAACTAATCACAACAACAACATACAAATGATAATGGGCATAACGAATTCAACGCGACCTAATGTGGCAGCCATTAACCAGAGAGTGGCCAAGAATGTGCGAATCAATGTATGCCAATTATGATTGAGTATTCTATTCGAGAAATAATCAATTTTGTGTGTCGGACCAAAAGGTGCAAATATCGCAGCCAAGCTGTTAACTAGCGACACAACGCATTCCGTTTTCCGGACTACATCCTGCTACTTGCAAAGGCCTGTTCAGTGCTTGGTAGGCGGAGATTGAGAAAGAACACAGAAGATGATGAAGAAGTCGTTTGTCTACAATGAGTAAGTTTACTCGTTTGTATTAGGTGGTGGGTTGCGTTATTAGGTTGCAGGTTACAGTATTAGGTTGCGAGTTGCATTATTAGGTTGCGGGTTACAGTATTAGGTGGCGGGTTGCAGTATTAGGTTGCGGGTTACAGTATTAGGTTGTGGGTTACAGTATTAGGTTTCTGGTTACAGTATTAGGTTGCCGGTTACAGTATTAGGTTGCAGGTTGCATTATTAGGTTGCGGGTTACAGTATTAGGTTGCGGGTTACATTATTAGGTTGCGGGTTACAGTATTAGGTTGCGGGTTACAGTATTAGGTTGCGGGTTACAGTATTAGGTTGCTGGTTACAGTATTAGGTTGCAGGTGACAGTATTAGGTTTTTGGTTTCATTATTAGATGGCGGGTTGCATTATTAGGTTGCGGGTTGCATTATTAGGTTTCGGGTTACAGTATTAGGTTGCGGGTTACATTATTAAGTTGCGGGTTACATTATTAAGTTGCGGGTTACAGTAGTTGATGGTGGACCGGGGTCCTTCATGTGGTTGAATTATGCTTGGTTCACTACTGCAGGGGAACATCGATTCCCGACTTCGTAATCTAAGGCTGCGATGAAAACAACCCGTTTCCATGGAGACCTGCGTGGAAGCCAGGTAGGGGACTTGACCATAACATGTCCGATCTGTATGATTTGCCTGACCAGGCGTTAGTCTTCTTTCCCCGATCTAGATAGACTGATATATAGATAGTTGGATAGATAGATAGTATGGATAGATATATGGATGGATAGATAAATGGATGGATAAATTGAAAGATAGATAGATAGATAGATGGATGGATGGGGTGGGTGGGTGGATGGATGGATGGGTGGGTGGTGGGGGTTTGTGTTGGTAGGTAGGTAGGTAGATAAACAGGTTGTCTTAACTTTAAACCAGGTACACAATATATAGCTCGATAAACTGGAACGTCCACAATGATGATAGAAGGACAGAATATCACAGAGTGATCACAACCCTAGACAGAGAGTAATGTAACCGTGTCGCAGAGCTCGATATTAGCCAGCTGATAAATGATAACACTCCGGGGAGATGATGCCGTCATGTACTCCGATAGATCCATGTTCACAATGGGATATCAGGTTGGTGCATCTCTGCCAAAGGGTGAGGTCAGACTGACTGAGAGAAGTAGGGCATAGAGGGCAGCAGCCTTCAGCACGATAATAGAGGTGGAAGCAGTGACTGCAGGTCTGAGATGATCTTTTTAACAGGGGCAATCATCGTGTTACTGACAATCCTTAGTTGGGAAGGTACACAAGGGCTGACTAAGGCATAAGTAGATGACAGCTGTAGAGGCCCCACACATGTAGAGGCTGGTGTGGAGATATTGTCCAGGTCATGCTGGGGTTCCGCACAACGAAAAGAGATGACATCCTGGCTTCACAAGCAACAATTACGAGTACTCTATGTATGGACGTGAGTTGTTGTTGCTTAGATGTTTGCCTCACTAGTTTCTACTGGCGGAGGCGCGCCCATTCCACCCCAGACCGTAGTCCATTGGGCGATATCAGGACGCATAAACCAGTGCTTGGATGCATGTGTGTGTCTGTATGTACCTATGCTAGGTTTGTGCGCCATCAGAAGCTAGCCCAACCAAAGTGCAATGGAAGGGCTTCAACCTAAGGGCGCGTATGAAAGTTGTGCAAGAGTCTGACTGTTGGACAGAGTCAAATGAGAGGTGAGAAGGGGAAAGTTTCTGTCATCATTGCCAATGGACGTGAGTGACATTGTGTAGTCTATCAATGACTTCCTGTTGGATGATGTCACCTCAATAGATGAATCAGCATATCACTGACAGCTTCTTCTTCATTTTGCTGTTGTCCTGCTTGTGCCTTTTAGCGGCAGGTTATGAAGATGTTTCTAGTAAGAGGTTTTGAGTCCTAGTATCTGCTTCGTACACAGGGAGCGTTACTGCTTCTGTCATTTCTGCTATCCATCGTTTGCATGGTCGGCCCTTGGCTTTGTATCCATTGTATATGTATAGCATTGTTTTCTGAGGGATACTATCTGGTGTTTGACGTGTCAAGTGGCCGAAATATTTGGTTTGCTGTCTCTTGATGAGGTATAGCACTGATGTTGTACCTACTTGTTACACAAAAAATGATGCCTATTACCAGTTGAACAGAAGAGAACAGGTCGTGGTCTTCAGACTTCGCACTGGCCACAATAGACTGAGGTACCACCTTTTCAACAAATTGAAGATAGGTGGTACCGACGAATGCCCGTGTGGTACCGGGAAAATGACCACTGAGCATTTGCTGCAAAACTGCCCGACATACGAGGATCAGAGAGAGCAGATGTGGCCATCACCAGTGGCAACACTAGACAAGCTCTATGGCAGTGTCGACAGCCTCAGGATGACCGCCGCTTTTTTCGAAAAAATAATGGTTGCTGTCTGACTGCGTACGATGAAGAAGAAGAAGAAGAAGTATCTACTTGTCTCCTTATATCTTCGTTTCCGATTCTATCCATTCTTGTTACTTCAAGCATTCTGTAGACACTTTTCGTTTCTGTTGTTACGATGTTTCTTTCATCTTTGCTTGTCAATGTCCAATTTTGGCATTAGAGCTTTGAAATCAAGAGATTTTCGAGCGGAGTTGGGCGGCAAGAGATGGCGAAGGATTAGTGTGTACAACAAACGAGTTAAATGAACCATTTGTGTCCGCACCCATCGCCATTTGCTGAGAGAAACTGAGAACCTATGGGTATGCCTAGAGTGCAGTGATTTCGATTTTTACCAGATTTTTAGAAATTGGGGCAATTAAACACCTGAGATTGAACCCGGTACATCTCCTACTGAAAACAAGCGCTCTAATCACTATGGTATTCATACTCTCCCACAAATAATAATGAACACCCATGTATAATCTACTCCGCCGTTTACTAAGTTCTGGTGCTCATTTGTATAGGAGTGAATAAGTAAACCCACAGGCAAGTTGGCTCTAATTCCTTGAAAGTAGTTCCTTTGTGATTGTATACGCTTATTCCAGCTTTCCTGCCATTGAAGGAAGCAACTCTGGTAGGCACTTTTCGGAATAACCCTAATTTCACTTGTCGCGTTGGCGTGAATCTTCTAAATTTTATCGAATTTGCGACCTATTATTACTTTTATAAGTTGCGTGAACAAGAACAAGTCACGCGGAGCAAGATCGGGTGAGTATGGAGGTTGTGGTAGCAATGGGTCATTGTTTTTCGTCAAAAATGCGCTTGTCGTGACAGACATATGTGCAAGAGCGTTGTCATAATGCAAAATTCAATTGCCTGTATGCGTACAGCGTCGGTTAGCCGTTGCAAGACTGTTTTTTAGAATTATTCATTGACACTCTGTCCTCTAGGGACGTATTTATGATGAGCTAGCCCATCAATGTCAAAGAACGCAATTAACATGGTTTGGATATTGAACTTGTCCTGTTGCGTCTCTACGGTCAATGAGATCATGATGTTTGTCATTGGGACGACATTTTCATGGTTTTAGGGTCATATCCTCCTTCCAGCTTTCGTCATCAGTGATTATGGTGAACATGGCGTTTACGTCATTTTTTTTTCTTGCTCACAAAGGTCAATGCAAATGGACAACCAATTGTCTTTCTGGTCCTCAGGAAGTGTTGGATGCGTTTCGCTGTCATCCGTCTTACGGGCAAATCTTCAGTTACGATTTTATAGCACGTACCGATTGATATTGCAATATTCTCAGAAACCTTTCTGATAGACGTCGGTCAGCGCGTATGATTTCTTGCACATGTGCCGCCATCTCGTTTGTCTGGGAGGGGGAATGGTTTGCATTGAAGGGAATATTCTTCAAAGGATCATCTTCTACGTTTAAAACGGAGATGCCACTCAAATGTTGATTGCACTTAGATATAACTCTCCAAAAGTTGATTGCAGCCTTTAGAAAGTTTAGGAACTAGTTTTTCAAAGGCGATAGCAGAAATCAATGCATACGCGTTGTTGAATTGTACGTCCCATTTTTGAAATGCCAAGAGCACTACAAGGCCACCTTCCTTTATAGGCTTCCATACATAGCATGTGTAAAGTTACCGACATCAGTTTAGTACATACAAAGACATGTAGTAGTCACTTGAACTAGCTTTATATCACCTTGCTACGTTTTACGGTTTTTAGCTAAAAAATATGTCACGGGACTTAGTGAACAGGAGTGTGTGTAGGAGTGTGCAGACAAGAACTCTTTAAAAGGTCAGCTAGCAAGCAAACGACAGAAAATCCACTAGCCCTAGTAAAAAAAAAAGATATTTATCATTATATACAAACAGAAGAACAAGAAAATAATATAAATAGAACATTTTTTATTGTGTTTGCCTTAATGTGAACACTAATAACATTACTGCCAAAAAAATATATGAGAATAAAGCATTCATTAGGACAACGTACAGTGCAAAAATGGAAAAATGACCACCCTGGAAACATAGAAAACAATGCCTACCACCAACTCTCCAGGCGAAACCAGGTAATCATTCTCCGTCTAGGCACAGGTCACAACAGGCTGAGATGTCATCTGTACAACAAGTTCAAGATTGGCACTACGGACGTTTATGGCTGCGGCACAGCCCTCATGAAGGTAGAACATAGTGTGCAGTCCTGCCCACTGTATACCGACAAAAGAAGTAGCATTTGGCAACAGCCAGTGTCCTTCCACGACACGCTATACGGAAGTGTACAGAGCCTTGAGCCGATTGCTGCCTTCATTAGAGTCATTGAAGTCGATGTCTGAAGACGAACGAGGAGGAAGAAGAACTGCCAAAAATATTAACTAGGTAATTGGGTAAGCTGTGCTAACGAAATAACGTTCAGTTCAGTTCATCCCGTAACCCATCAGTTCGTTGGGGCACACATGAAGACACTCCCAAAATTCCACGCCATCCCTCTCTGTCTGTCACCGCCTGTCGTATCTCAACGGGGCGAAGGCCTGACGCCTCAGTGATGTTGTCTACCCATCTCTTCCTTGGACGTTCTCGCCCTCTCTGTCCCGGTACGGAACCAAAGAGTATCCAGTTGGTAATTCTGTTGGACCTCGCGACGTGCCCGCATCAGGCCATCTTTCGTCTTTTGATAGTTGTGAACAGATCTTCAAAAAGACCAATAGCGTCTTCAACTCTTTGACGTATTTCTACGTTCGTGACGCGACCTTTATGCGTAACATTTAAGGGTTTTCTATAGCACCTCATTTCCATTGCATGTATTCTGCCCTGGAAATAACGTACGTGCTTGTAAGGGGTTTGACAAAAATATTGGAGAATGGCAATCAGTCTAGGAGGTCTCCCACAGCTAAGTTGGCACTGCTCACACGTTCGTGATACGGTTTTACCTTCCACCCCTACGTTACGTCCGGCACTATAACTGCTAATGTACTCGGCAGTAAACCAAATAAATTATGTCCGCTTCGTCATTCACGTATCAAAACGCTGATACAGCAGATAGTGGATTAACATGCTCGCTGGAGCTGAAGCGCTCTCGAAAACAGTCAGTATTTACTGCTGCACCTGGCTGGTGTTGTTCAAGACCGAATTCGGCTGCACCGTGTAGATTAACATCAGTCACTCGTATAGTTCAGGAGCTATAAGAGATTTTAAGCGATGCACAAGAGTTAAAGCCTGGATGCTGACACGCCTTTCATTTCCTGTTTCATTTCATGTCTTTTAAAGCAAAGAACAACCAGTGCAGTAAGCCTTGCACCGAGCCCTGCGCCAAAGCACGTTGTGTGATCTCATAAATGGGGTGTTGTAGTCATTTGTTTTACATGATGACGGTGCTAGCCCCATACACTAACTCGAAACTTTCGTCTAAATTCACCCCAAACAGAGGTCCCTATGTTCCTATCGTACGTCACACGACATTAAATTTCGTGTTAAAGAGAGGACAAGTCCATATAATTTTATGTTATATAATTAATTAAAGGCCTAGATAACGATAGAGGTGTAGAAAAGATGGCAATATTATGTTTTGCGAAGGGTTAGGGTTATGTTTGGGGTTATGTTTAAGGTTGGGATTAGGTTTAGTGTTAGATAACATGGTTGCTATTACATCGTCTAACAACATGGATAATGCCAGGCTGCTGTAAAAACTGGATGCTACTCTCCTTATCATAGACCAACGTTGACAAATTCAAGAAATTCATTGCTCAGGCGGCAGCAAAAGCAGAAATCATCGCCTATTTTCATAGAATGCTTAACACCCGCAAAAGTTCTGTGAAATCACTGTTTAAAAAAAGAGGATAAAAATATTTTTGTTTTTGTTTGGGATGAATTGAGACGCAAGTACCCTCTCCATTTCTAATTAAAGACATGCTCCAAAGGCTCCAGTGATCATGTTTAGTTCTTCTGGTACCTGCACGGCGGGACATCCCACTATCTGATGTACACAAAAACGACTTGCTCAAAGGACCTCGGCTTGGCCACTAGAGGGTTAAAGTCTACAGAACAACAGCACCGTGTGAGGCATCAGTTCAAAGATTGGATATGTGGATAGGGCCATGTGGATGTTTCCGGGTTGTCAGCAATTGGGTCTGGTGCGGCCTTCTATTCTCGAAAAAAGAAAAGAACAATCTTACTTCAATGTTGTGAAAACAGTCTGTTGTTAGGGAGAACCGGATGGACCAGGCATATGGTAAACAGTCTGTTGTTAGGGAGAACCGGATGGACCAGGCATATGGTAAACAGTCTGTTGTTAGGGAGAACCGGATGGGCCAGGCGTACGGTAAACAGTCTGTCAGGGAGAACCGGATGGTCCAGGCGTACGGTAAACAGTCTGTTATGGAGAACCGGATGGGCCAGGCATATGGTAAACAGTATGTTGTTAGGGAGAACCGGATGGACCAGGCGTACGGTGAACAGTCTGTCAGGGAGAACCGGATGGGCCAGGCGTACGGTAAACAGTCTGTCAGGGAGAACCGGATGGGCCAGGCGTACGGTAAACAGTCTGTTAGGGAGAACCTGATGAGCCAGGCATATGGTAAACAGTCTGTTAGGGAGAACTGGATGGGCCAGGCATATGGTAAACAATCTGTTAGGGAGAACCGGATGGGCCAGGCATATGGTAAACAGTCTGTTAGAGAGAACCGAATGGGCCAGGCATATAGTAAACAATCTGTTAGGGAGAACCGGATGGGCCAGGCGTATGGTAAACAGTCTGTTAGGGAGAACCGGATGGGCCAGGCATATGGTTAACAGTCTGCTGTTAGTTTGACCCGGATGGGCCAGCCATTTGGTAAACACTGTGTTGCTAGGGAGACCCAGATGGACCTGGAACGTGGTAAACAGTAAGTTGGTAGGGAAACCCGGATGGGTCAGGCATGTGGTAAACTCGCCTGTGAAAAGCCGGTCATGAAAAGTAAAGTTGCGTGTACCACAAGAGCTATGAGTCGTCCACTGAGACCCCCACACATACGATTTTATGTCCATAAGAATCGACTTCATCGCGATCCAAGTAAACATACTCATCATGTGCATTAAACAACAATATAACAATAATAACTCATTATTAGTAGCGATAGTTGGTCATTTTTTGGGATCCCCCATAATAGCAAACATTGAGGGACTGAAACTGAATGGGCGTGCCAACATTCTCTTGTCGGGAATTACCGACATGTTCCAATCGAGCCCCTAAACATGCTCCAATTGTAGACACAAAGGATGCCAATTATATTGCTCTACTACTACACGCGTGTAAGATCTGCTCGCCATAAGATCTGCTCGCCATCCATTCAACCGGCCCATCTCTTCGATCCCTAGAAAATTAGCTAGAATTTTTATTCTCGTTAATCAATTTCAGTTTCTTCATATTATTCGTTATCTTCTCGGCACCTTTTCATTGCCGCGTACACCAGAACAACATAAACAGTGTCGTCAACAATTCATACTTCTCAATATGCTCAGTGGCTAGCGCTCTGGCTTCGCATCTGAGTGGTCCTGGGTTCATTCCCCAGTTGAGGCGGTAATGTTTTTTCAGACCGTAATGGCACCCGGGTCGACCCAGCCTTAAATGGGTACCGGTTCAATCCGGGAAGTAAAAGCGACGAGGGAGATGAGATGGCTACCGCCCTCATATAGCCGGGCCTTCGAAATGTGAGATCGCTAACACCTCACACCCCTACGGCAGTAATGCTATGGGTTACTTCTCTATATGCCCTGTCGTTTAAAAGAAAAAGACAGCATTATTTATATCATAAAACGAGACCCCTTTTCTTCGAACGTACTAGAAAGCACAAATCCCTCGCCTTGTTCTCAATCCGTATTTTGGGTTCCTGCTCCAAAGTATATTGGTGGTACTAGTTTAAATGTGTTTTATACAATGATGTCACTAACCGAACCCTACTCAAACAGTGTGTTTCATTTATCTGGCCTCAACCATGTCGCTAAGAGCGCGTGGCCAAATGGTTTCGATGCTTGCTTGCTCACAAAGAGGGCATGGCTTCGAATCCGCGGTATAGCATATGTTGTTTTTCTGTTCGGAGTGAAATAAACAAACATAGCCAGCACACGACGTTGCGACAGCAGTGGTAAAGCGGTCTGTAGTTTTAAACCTAAATCCTCGTAATGGGAAAAGGGTCGTATTGAAGCGAAGAAGTTTGGCGGTGCTCAACACTTTTATTTTCAGACAAACACGCAGACAAACCTATAGAATTATGTAATATGATTTAACTTACAGTTCTTTAACGTCTTGCCTGTCCACCTCTGCCATTAAGCTTAAGTCGCATATCTTGGACCGGGTGTGTTGCTTAGGTAGGTCTACGCAGGTTGTTGTTGTAGACATGCCCAGAAACAACTTCCTGGATCTACAGCAACACACCATAAACGTGGCAGCAACATTGACAGCCCACAAAAAACAAAAACAGAAACACGTGGACCCCTACTTCTTCTACTATTTCAATAACTCCAGTTTCCCTAAGGTCCTCTCTGTCTGTTTGTCTAGCCCTTCCTTCTAATCCTCTCTTTCCTTCTCTTTCTCTTTCTTTCTGCCATACACACACCCCTGAATAGCCACACATGCTTTTGTTGCTGTTCACGTCCGCGACATTCTCTCTGAAGTTTTAATTTGTTCAAATAAATGTGATTTAAGTCACAATGTGTACGCGAGAGTGCCTCACAGTTTGTACAGGCGAGAGTTGTTACAATTTGTTCAGGTGAGAATACTCACAATTTGTACATGTGAGAGTAGTCATAATGTGTACAGGTGGAGTATTCGAATTTTGTACAGGGGAGAGTAGTCAAAAGTTGTACAGTTGAGACTAATCGAAGTTTGTACAGGTGAGAGTAATCAAACGTTGTACATGTGAGAGTAACGAAGTTTGTACAGGTGAGGGTAATCGGAAGTTTGTACAGGTGAGGTGAAAGTAATCGAAACCAAAGGAGTTAAATAAATAAATCAAAACATTTCCAGTTCCATGTGGAGCATAGGCCTAACAAATGTACACCAAGCCATTAAACGTTGACATGTCTATGTATGTTGAAGTTTTTGTGGCTACCAGTTTCTACAGAAGGGGGGTAGCCAGCCCCATGCCCATTCCTCCTTAGTCGCATCCACGACAGGTTACAAGGCTAATAATCTTTGCTCCCGTTTCGGACCCTGGCTGTTGTTGTTGTGAATGCCCAGTGTGTAGGTTTACTCTGAAAACTACGTTTGGTGTCGGTTTTGCAGTAGCTTTCCTTACATCTCGAGCGTGTTGGTGAAGGTGGACCGCTGTCCTCCGAGCGGTTGTGCTATGTTTAGCTTCATCTGCGTGATGCTGACTACTAGGGGGATCACATCGATCTCCCATCTCGATAGCCAGATTGTCAAGAAGGACAACCCGTTTCAATGGAGGACTACGTAGATGTCGAGGTGACGGTCTTGTCCAGTATATGTTACCTGACCCTAACTAACATGTCTGATTTGTATGTTGTGCCTGGCCCTGACTAACATGTCTGATCTGTATGTTGTACAGACGTTGGTCTTATTCCCCATCGGACACTGGTAACACTTGAATTGAGTTAGTCCTATAGCAGCCACTGCCGCCGGGGATGAAGTGTTAACAACTTTACAACATTAGCTTTTACTGCCTCGCTTTTTCTTAGTCTGGTACACAATTATCGATGGCTACTCAAACATGCTGATACCGGGAAATCAACCCTGTCTTTGCCTCTAAGAAGGAAGCTCTCTATCCACTCTACCACTGAAATGCACCCACCCCCACCCACCCAATCAATCCTCCAGCAGAGAAAAGCCATACCAGCCTATGGCTGAGAAAACTCCCCAGTTATGCAGATACAAATAACCACCAGCCAGGTGATTGCGACTGGCGACATGTTCCCACTTCATACATGCAAACTGGCACATCGATCCTAGCACATATTACACTCACGATCAGTCACGGGTTTGGTATGCGACCAGGTTGGGCTGTCTGATGCAAACACAATCATTTCCCACAACCGCTATACTGCTATAAAAAAAACCGCTACACTGCTATAAGCTGTTGTTGTTGTGGATCGAACATCATTCATGCTTTCACCCTTTGACCCAATGCCATGTAATTGTATCCGCGTGCATACAAACTCTTTTTCCCCTTAGAATCCCAGGAAATATAACAAATTATTGCTTTTGTTCATGGTTTAAAAAAAGAAGAAATATCACTTTGTCATTTACCTAATCCTTCTTTTTCCTGTCATTCTATCCGTAGTGTAGTCTTGTTTGAAGCTACTCTCGTTATCTCTTGACGGGGTTTCTTTCGTAGCGGGTTACAGTAATTCTTCTTGCACCCCGAGGCGTAGTCGAGAAGGCGGACTGAGGTCCTCCAGGCTGTAGTGCACACATGGCTTTTCGGTAAGCTCACAGTTATGGGGATTAAAGCGTCGATCCCCTCTTCGTTTGCTAGACTATTGTGGCACAGTCTGTTTCCAGGAAGACAAGCGAAGATAGGTGATAGGGTTTTGATCAGTATGTTTCACCGCTACCCATCGTTAGTCTTATCTCCTGCAGATATGTCCATCATGTGATATGTCCATCATGTGATATGTCCATCATGTGATATGTCCATCACAACAGTTGATCTGATTTAGGACGCCTACGACAAAGTATATTGGTGGTTTCAGTGTGAATTTATTTTACACGATGATGTGACTAACCCAACCTTACGTATTCAGCGATTTTCATTTATCTAGCGTCAACCATGTCTCTAGATTCTGTCATGGAAGGTAATTTGCCAGGATATGGGTAGAGAAGACTAGCAGACAGGTGAAACATAATGATCAGACTATGTTAGTCAGGATCGATTAAAACATACTGATCAGACTATGCTAGTCAGGATCGTTTAAAACATACTGATCAGACTATGTTAGTCAGGATCGATTGAAACATACTGATCAGACTATGTTAGTCAGGATCGATTAAAACATACTGATCAGACTATGTTAGACAGGCCAAGTGAAACATAATGATCAGACTATGCTAGTCAGGATCGATTAAAACATACTGATCAGACTATGCTAGTCAGGATCGATTAAAACATACTGATCAGACTATGCTAGTCAGGATCGATTGAAACATACTGATCAGACTATGTTAGACAGGCCAAGTGAAACATACTGATTAGACTATGCTAGTCAGGATCGATTAAAACATACTGATCAGACTATGTTAGTCAGGATCGATTAAAACATACTGATCAGACTATGTTAGTCAGGATCGATTGAAACATACTGATCAGACTATGTTAGTCAGGATCGATTGAAACATACTGATCAGACTATGTTAGACAGGCCAAGTGAAACATACTGATCAGACTATGCTAGTCAGGATCGATTAAAACATACTGATCAGACTATGCTAGTCAGGATCGTTTAAAACATACTGATCAGACTATGCTAGTCAGGATCGATTAAAACATACTGATCAGACTATGTTAGTCAGGATCGATTAAAACATACTGATCAGACTATGTTAGTCAGGATCGATTGAAACATACTGATCAGACTATGTTAGTCAGGATCGATTGAAACATACTGATCAGACTATGTTAGACAGGCCAAGTGAAACATACTGATCAGACTATGCTAGTCAGGATCGATTAAAACATACTGATCAGACTATGCTAGTCAGGATCGATTAAAACATACTGATCAGACTATGTTAGTCAGGATCGATTAAAACATACTGATCAGACTATGTTAGTCAGGATCGATTGAAACATACTGATCAGACTATGTTAGACAGGCCAAGTGAAACATAATGATCAGACTATGTTAGTCAGGATCGATTAAAACATACTGATCAGACTATGTTAGTCAGGATCGATTGAAACATACTGATCAGACTATGTTAGACAGGCCAAGTGAAACATAATGATCAGACTATGTTAGTCAGGATCGATTAAAACATACTGATCAGACTATGTTAGTCAGGATCGATTAAAACATACTGATCAGACTATGTTAGTCAGGATCGTTTAAAACATACTGATCAGACTATGTTAGTCAGGATCGATTGAAACATACTGATCAGACTATGTTATTCAGGGTCAGGTGAAACATACTGATCAGACTATGCTAGTCAGGATCGATTAAAACATACTGATCAGACTATGTTAGACAGGCCAAGTGAAACATACTGATCAGACTATGTTAGTCAGGATCGATTAAAACATACTGATCAGACTATGTTAGACAGGCCAAGTGAAACATACTGATCAGATTATGCTAGTCAGGATCGATTGAAACATACTGATCAGACTATGTTATTCAGGGTCAGGTGAAACATACTGATCAGACTATGCTAGTCAGGATCGATTAAAACATACTGATCAGACTATGTTAGACAGGCCAAGTGAAACATACTGATCAGACTATGTTAGTCAGGATCGATTGAAACATACTGATCAGACTATGTTAGTCAGGGTCACTTGAAACATACTGATCAAGACCCTACTTCACTTCTAAGCAGTTCTCCCTGGAAGCAGGCTGTTTCATGGCAGTATGGCTAACACGTGGGCCCTGGTCCAAGAAAGGTTACAAACTCCAAATCAAGTGACAATATTCAGACTGCGAACATGCAACTGCAGACACAATATCATCCGCTCGACAAATGAAAGATTGAACACACAGACATGTGCCAATGTGGGAAAAACAAACAAATAGTGGAACATGTTATACAGGTCTGTCGGATCAGCAAGAGGCGCAGAGTGACTACATGGCCCTCACCAGCCCAATTGCGAGATAAACTGTTTGGCGACGAGAGAAGCCTAAGAAGGACCGCCGGGTTTATGAGGGACATAGATGCGATCGTTTGAGAGTGACCTACAAAGAAGAAGAAGGTTCAAATCATTATTCGCAGGGACCTTCTACAAAGCTTCATATGCCGCAGTGAAAGATAAAAATAGTTGCTGCCTAACGCGCATCCTTTTCAATCTATGAGAAGACAGGCAGGGCTGTCCACTGACTGGGTGTTATCGGAGTCTGAAACATGAGCAAAGAATAGTAACACTGTAACATGCCAGACATGCCGTTAGAGGCAACTAAGAAAGATAGGTAGTCTGTGTATGCGATAAGGACCATCGCAACAACCATCCATGAGTGACAAAAGTCGTGTGCAAAGAAGATATCTTTCTCATTTTTAATTTTTTGTTGGCCATCGCCTTATTTACTTATTCCCCAGGACTGTGTGCGCTGTACTATGTTGCCTGTCGGCACAGTGCCTCCGACTTCGGCATCCATTTTATGTAAGTGTCGCTGTGTTTTCCAAGGGTTTTGCTTCCCCGGGGTAACTACCGGTGCTGTTATTGGGGAGCAAACCCAGCACTTTCGGTTTGTGAGCTGTGTCACTCAACCACTAGCCCACGCCGTCCCCTCTTTCCCATTTGACTTAACTAGATGGTGCGCGGACAGCCGCTTGGAGCGAAAACATGACCGAGAGGGTAGCATTCAATCCTTGATATCCAAAGTCGGGTGTAAGAACTGGGAGGGGGGGGGGCGTGGACAACCTGGGTAAGGCAGCAATAGAGCAAATTATAGCTTCATTGTCTGCTCTGGGACTGCCTTTACCTTTTTTTTTTAATTAAACTAATCTTTCTAGCTTGTTGATTGTTTGTCGTTATCCCTTTCATTCTTCGTTTATTTGCTTAACTTTGCCTGGAAATACGTTCCACAGGGAAAATCAGTGCCCTGGACAAAATCACAAAATGGGCGCTATCATGGCGTCGCACGGAAGTCCATTAGATAATCTTTCTAATCATTGTATGTCTGAGCGCTTGGTATCGATCCGTGTTTATTTACACTGGTTGTCGCGTCCCGGGACAGTAAACTCATAGCATGAGAATATGTATGGTAGATTACAATGATCTAGATCGATACTTGGTATTTGTCAAAAACGGATACTATTTGTTCAGGTTTGTCACCTGTGGAGTGTTCGTTGTTGATGTCTGTAGATAGATAGATGAAAATATGGAGCCGATATATATCCACAAATGTAACTGTCTGTAGTCCAGTCTCACGCTCTCATAGACGTACACCACCTGCCAGTATATATTGATATTAAATATTTAAAAACCTGAAACGGCACATATTGCATAATTCATTAACCTGGTTTAATTGTGATGATACATATGTTAAATATTACATAACCAAATCAGATATAGACAGACGGATGGGAGGGTGAGATAGACTGACGGACGAAGATAATAGACATATATATAGATGTATAGAGAGACAGACAGACAATTAGACAGACAGACAGGCATACAGACAGATAAATAGATAGATAGATAGATAGATAGATAGATAGATAGATAGATAGATAGATAGGTAGGTAGGTAGGTAGGTGAGGTGAGGTGAGGTGAGGTGAGGTGAGGTGAGGTGAGGTGAGGTGAGGTGAGGTGAGGTGAGGTGAGGTGAGGTGAGGTGAGGTGAGGTGAGGTGAGGTGAGGTGAGGTGAGGTGAGGTGAGGTGAGGTGAGGTGAGGTGAGGTGAGGTGAGGTGAGGTGAGGTGAGGTGAGGTGAGGTGAGGTGAGGTGAGGTGAGGTGAGGTGAGGTGAGGTAGGAAAGATAGGTATATAAGATAGATATATGATATATATATAAGATAGATTTATAAAATAGATATATAAGATAGAAATATAAGAGATATATATAATATAGATATGTAAGATAGATGTATAAGATATATATATATATATATATATATATGTATTTATATAAGATAGATGGATGGATGGATGTGGGTGGATGGATGGATGGATTACAAACTTACACGTTCTTGACATATCTTCACTCAGATTTGATGACACACAATCGGGACGGCGAGTTGATCCTGATTCTATAAGGGTTAGCCCACTCCACCGTTAACGATTGCGCAATATAACAAGGGTCAGGTCACAACCATCATTAAAAAATGGATGGCTCGAAGCTGTAAGCTGTTATGTACTATGATAGGGGAAGAAACTTTGGTATTAGAATATGTAACAAACGGGTCTGCGTGGAAATAGGGGTGGGGGGAGGGGTGATATAGGGACCCCCAAACACATGTCTGCAGGAGACAAGTGCGCTGGGCCCCAGGACGCAGAACACAGTGCAACACAACTCAGTTAAAAAATCCAACAACAGACATGGCTTTGTAGTAGCTATCGGTGTAAAAAAAAGTAAAGTATCCCATAGCATTACTGCCGTAGTGGTGTGAGGTGTTAGCGATCTCACATTTCAAAGGCTCGACTATATGAGGGCGGTAGCCATCTCCTCTCCCTCGCCGCTTTTACTTCTGAAAAAAACATTACCGCCTCAACTGGGAAATGAACCCAGGACCACTCAGATGCGAATCCAGCGCGCTAACCACTGCGCTACGCGGTTATCGGTGTGGGGCAAGAAGATATAGCTGTATGAACTTTTAGTTTCGAGCGTTTTCACATAACCATTCATACTCTGCCTGTTATAGGAAGTTTGCTCCTTCGCCGACGATGTGCGAAGGAGCACACGCAAGAGGATACAATGCCTTATCCTAGAGCGAAGAAAAACAACTTCAGCTGAGTGTTGTGGCAGAGCAGACCAGGCACAGCCTTGGTTGGCGGCTGGTCTAGGAGTGAAGCCCCGACAGGTGAACAGATTTCTCTGCTGATCCAGCAGTTTCTGCAGCTTGCTTGTTCCAAATGTACTGTTATTACCTTTCCCTTGGAGTAAACAAGGCAGACCGAGAGAGGGGCAATACTACATGGGCAACACTGGGTCTCTATATTTCTGCCCTCTCATTGCACTAATAGCACAATTACTATCGTCTGACAAGACGAAAAGAGCCAATAATGAAAGGAAGGGGCGTGCTAAATAAGTGTTGCCGTCGCAGGAGAAGATGAGGACAGCATCAGATTTGGACTGCGAGATATCTCATATGGCTGTAAAAGTAAATCCTGCCACGGCAGACTCTGCCACGCTTCGGACACACCTGTAAAGGAATCGGCTGTGGGGTCGTCGCCCATTCTGTTCTTTCTGTCCCCATCAGCGATGATGAGTAGCTCCGCGATCTGAGCACCTTGTGTTTTGCTAACTTGTCATCGTGTTTTTCCTGTTTCTTTGATACACCTCTGCACGTTCTGAACTCACTGTACAGCAGCGAACATCATGTCCCGACTATCTGATCTCAGGTTTTGGGCAAGAAAATATGGAAGCTCATCGTGTAGGACTTGTTAAGATTTTCAGAACTCCGTACTTTGACCTGCAACCTATTCCTGTCCACCCCGGGGAGACAGGTGACGTGGACACGATTTAACTGTCTTGCATGTCTTCTATACACTGTCCATGTTTCTCTGGCACACAGAAGAGTGGTTAGCGCTACAACACGATACACTTTTACCTAGGTGGCGACACTGATGCCTTTTCTGTTCCATACATTTACTTCTGGTGTTTCGCGATTTTCCATCTCAATTGACGTTTCTGGCTTTTCCACATGTTAGCTTACTCTGCATTTTGAATTTGAAAGGTACGTTACTTAAAGACAGGTTTCGGTAGAATCTGGGAAACTTTGATATATTGACAGGTTGTGGTAGAATGTCAAAATTTGATATATTGACAGGTTGTGATAGAATCTGTGAAACTTTGATATATTGACAGGTTGTGGTAGAATGTGAAAATTTGATATATTGACAGGTTGTGGTAGAATCTGGGAAACTTTGATATTGTAGCAGATCCCACTGTTTGCCCTGGCCGTTATTCTATCTTTGAACATTCTCACACTCATCCACATCATCATGACCATAATCATTAAATGACATATCACACAGCAGGTGGCATATTTATTATATCATACTCATATCATAGAATGAGTAGAGAAATTACAAACACAATATAATACATATCTTAACTAAACATTCAACTAAAACGGGAATTGTAAGCATTAGCTATTGATGGAATTCCCAACTATCTAAAAACCCAGTTCTATTGCCTTGCAATTACATCCCACACACATCGCCTTAACTGCGTCTACAACACACCTTATCAAATACTCTTCCTCACAGAAATCCCCTCAGGCGGGCGATCTCGACATACTCGTTCACAATGTGTCCTTGCTTACAAACACACTTTCAGATTATCTATTAATGCAAAACTCATTCACCTATTTGAGCGACCCTGTTCTATCACTAAACATTCGTCCAACAGTCTATCAATCGCTCCTCTATCTAAGTCGGTGAGTAAAACATACTATCTACATTCAGTCTCTCTCTCTCTCTCCTCCATACAGCCTCTCTCTATCCAGCCTCCCTCTCTCCAGCCTCCAGCCTCCCGAGCTATTTTTTTTTTTTTGCTTAGATGTTTGCCTCACTAGTTTCTACTGGCGGAGGCGCGCCATTTTCCACCCCAGACCGTAGTCAATTGGGCGATATCAGGACGCATAAACCAGTGCTTGGATGCATGTGTGCATCTGTATGTACCTATGCTAGGTTTGTGCGCCCTCAGAAGCTAGCCCAACCAAAGTGCTATGGAAGGGCTTTACCACGAGGGCGCGTGTGAAAGTTGTGCAAGGGTGTGACTGTAGGACAGAGTCAAATGAAACAGAGTGAGGTGAGAAGAGAGAGTAGGGGAAGAGTGGCCCCCAGGGTGAAGCCCCCTCTATTTCTGCGTGCCTCCCGAGCTAAACTTTGTCTCGAGTTATATATCCTCAAGCAAGGCCAGAGCTTGACCAATCGATCTCAGGTGATGGTCATCTTCAATCCAATTGGACCGAAACACTTTGCACACCTGTCACTCCATTTCTCCCGCTGCCAATTTCGTCTGTCAATCAATCTCCCCCTACCAAAATCGGAAGGCCAGTGGTCAGTTTCTATCTGTCCACATTCCTTAACCCAACTCTGTTCTCCTTTGCTGAGACGGTGAGTGACCTTGACATGCATTCAGGAAGCTTTAAGCTTTAACATGTTCAGGCATCCTAAACTCCTTGCTCCGGCGGGAACTGTTACAATATATTGACAGGTTGTGGTAGAATCTGGGAAACTTTGATATATTGACAGGTTGTGGTAGAATCTGGGAAACTTTGATATATTGACAGGTTGCACTACCAGAGGCTGTGTACATGTTTTAACTCTCAAGGTTATAGAGAGAAGCAGGCCAGCCAAATCCGTTGCCCGGGGGATGGCACTGCCGTACACAGGCAGACTCTATGAGTCATACGTGAGCTAGACAGGACTGGGGGAACGAAATAGGATCTTGGCCATCAAGGATGTGGCTGCCTCTTACCGAGAGGTACTATTTCTTACACACTTCAGTTCTTCTGGACACAGAATCGAATCCTTCGAGTCAAAATGTTAGGATAGATTCCCAGAATACCATGGACGGATAAAAAATGGACCCCCCCCCCCCCCCCCCCCAATCATTTGGCAAGAGGGGAACGTAGCGGAGTACTGGTTTATCAATTCCATTTATACCAGAGAATTGAAATACTTTGGTCACACCAAGAGACATAACGGTCTTGAGAGAACAGTGATGGAAGGTATGGTGCCAGGTAAAAGCGGCAGGAGCAGACCAAGAAGATCATGGCACAAAGATATCAAAGAATGCGTGGGTATGACTGTAGTGGAGGCTGGAATTTGGCAAGAGAAAGAGTGTCTTTCAGACATGCTGTGGGGATTAAGATGTGGAGCAGCGCATGAGCTACAGTGGTCAGCGACCCATAGCTGACTGCTAGCGTCAGGGCTAGCGAACAAAATCTGCCAAAACCCTTCTACACCTCCACGTGGCGATCCTGGATAACAGGCTGCAGCAGGGCAGACTGGCTAAGGAGAAGGGACCGAAGAGGGAATGCTAACCTGGTACTCAAACAATGATTGCTGAAGTCGGATGTGTTGGACCGAAAGGTGCAAATATCGCAGTCAAGCTGTAAACTATGACACGACGCTTCCGTTCTCTGGACAACATTCTGCTACTTAAGCCCTTTCAGGGTTTGGTAGCAGAAGATTGAGAATGAACGAAGCCAAGCCAAACCAAGCCAAGCCAAGCCAAGCCCGACAGGCTGTAATGGGAGCGACGTTCTATAAAAGACATGTTACATGATGATTTGGTTATGAAGAAAGTGGTTAAAATATTAGGAATAGAAGTCCATGCAAACGACCAGGTCAGGTTAAGTCAAAGATTGTAAGAACGTGACAATAAGTGCAGCGTTTCATTCTAATTTATTTACCTTATAAATCTAGAATATTAACAATAGACAACGCCTTGCCCGTTATACGAGGTAAATCCAGCGAGAGCCCGGTGCGGAAGGTCAAAGTCGTCACAGTTGTGTCCATTATTAGAAACTGACTCACGCTTTTTGGTGTTATCTTGTTGATAAAACCTGTTGTGTACTGTCACCATTACAGGATTGCCGATTGTGTTATCATTGTGGTACTTATTCAAATCGCGAGATAAGAATTTGTCTCGTTTGTTCTAACCCACTGGGTGGTAGTTTTGTTTTAGTGGCTAAGTCTCGCCTTCGTCTTTTATTGTGTTTTGTTCCGTACCAGCTGAAAATTGTTTTTATTATTTTGTATAACTATTCTCACTATTCTCATAAGCGAATGTGATAAATTTGCGAACTCACTAGAGTTGAATTTGGTAAAAAAATCAAAGCATGATGACGTCAGAGTGTACAGAGAGATCACACGTATAATTTAGAAGGCGAACAGTATCCACTATCAAATTGCACCGATTTTGAAACACCTTGAGTGCTTCTTTCCACTGAGAGGAGTCTGATAAATGCAATGTGTATTCTTACATCGTGTTACAAATGTCAAGTTTGGTTTATTAGAATCAGATAAGAGCAAGATCCAGAGCTGTGAGATGCGTTGTGTGAGAAGTGCAGCCAGCAAGACAATTCACGACCAAATCCACAAAACCAAGCTGAGACAGACGGTGGGGAAACGCCCAGATAGGGCCTACATTGACGTCCACACAGTCAAGTGGTTTGGTCAATTAGTCAGAATGCATTATAACCAGCCTGCAGCGAGAGCATATCATATGCAGGTCTCTGGTCCACCAGGAGCAAGGGGCCTGCCTCGACGTAGGTGGATTGAGGGCGTCTCTGACAGACTCTTAAAGTTACACCTGACACAGCATACGTCTTCCACCTGGCGGTAGCAAGAAATCTACGCATCCAGCCTTTCTGACAAGGACAGTAGAAGAGAAGAAGCTGACGGAGGAGGATCAAAGAAATCTACGCATCCAGCCTCTCTGACAAGGACAGTAGAAGAGAAGAAGCTGACGGAGGAGGATCAAAGAAATCTACGCATCCAGCCTCTCTG
The DNA here is from genome assembly GCA_036924085.1 of Ariolimax columbianus. Taxonomy (NCBI): domain Eukaryota; kingdom Metazoa; phylum Mollusca; class Gastropoda; order Stylommatophora; family Arionidae; genus Ariolimax; species Ariolimax columbianus. Next base: position 8,706,613 of record JAVGWX010000011.1, on the reverse strand, counting down.
ACAAGGACAGTAGGAGAGAAGAAGCTGACGGAGGAGGATCAAAGAAATCTACGCATCCAGCCTCTCTGACAAGGACAGTAGGAGAGAAGAAGCTGACGGAGGAGGATCAAAGAAATCTACGCATCCAGCCTCTCTGACAAGGACAGTAGGAGAGAAGAAGCTGACGGAGGAGGATCAAAGAAATCTACGCATCCAGCCTCTCTGACAAGGACAGTAGGAGAGAAGAAGCTGACGGAGGAGGATCAAAGAAATCTACGCATCCAGCCTCTCTGACAAGGACAGTAGGAGAGAAGAAGCTGACGGAGGAGGATCAAAGAAATCTACGCATCCAGCCTCTCTGACAAGGACAGTAGGAGAGAAGAAGCTGACGGAGGAGGATCAAAGAAATCTACGCACCCAGCCTCTCTGACAAGGACAGTAGGAGAGAAGAAGCTGACGGAGGAGGATCAAAGAAATCTGCGCATCCAGCCTCTCTGACAAGGACAGTAGGGGAGAAGAAGCTGACGGAGGAAGATCAAAGAAATCTACGCATCCAGCCTCTCTGACAAGAACAGTAGGAAAGAAGAAGCTGGCGGTGGAGGATCAAAGAAATCTACGCATCCAGCCTCTCTGACAAGGACAGTAGGAGAGAATAAGCTGACGGAGGAGGATCAAAGAAATCTACGCATCCAGCCTCTCTGACAAGGACAGTAGGAGAGAAGAAGCTGACGGCGAAGGATCAAAGAAATCTACGCATTCAGCCTCTTTGACATGGACAGTAGGAGAGAAGAAGCTGACGGAGGAGGATCAAAGAAATCTACGCATCCAGCCTCTCTGACAAGGACAGTAGGAGAGAAGAAGCTGACGGAGGAGGATCAAAGAAATCTACGCATCCAGCCTCTCTGACAAGGACAGTAGGAGAGAAGAAGCTGACGGAGGAGGATCAAAGAAATCTACGCATCCAGCCTCTCTGACAAGGACAGTAGGAGAGAAGAAGCTGACGGAGGAGGATCAAAGAAATCTACGCATCCAGCCTCTCTGACAAGGACAGTAGGAGAGAAGAAGCTGACGGAGGAGGATCAAAGAAATCTACGCATCCAGCCTCTCTGACAAGGACAGTAGGAGAGAAGAAGCTGACGGAGGAGGATCAAAGAAATCTACGCATCCAGCCTCTCTGACAAGGACAGTAGGAGAGAAGAAGCTGACGGAGGAGGATCAAAGAAATCTACGCATCCAGCCTCTCTGACAAGGACAGTAGGAGAGAAGAAGCTGACGGAGGAGGATCAAAGAAATCTACGCATCCAGCCTCTCTGACAAGGACAGTAGGAGAGAAGAAGCTGACGGAGGAGGATCAAAGAAATCTACGCATCCAGCCTCTCTGACAAGGACAGTAGGAGAGAAGAAGCTGTCGGAGGAGGATCAAAGCATCTGATAATAAATGCTTCAGTCATATCATTTTAATGACATACAAGAATCATAATTATATGACATATCTACACACAAAAATGCTTATTACCAGTTGAACAGAAGAGAGCAGGTGGTGTCTTCAGACTCCGTACAGGCCACAACAGACTGGGATACCATCTATTTAATAAACTGAAGATAGGTGGCACTGACGAATGCACCTGTGGTACAGGGAAAATGACAGCTGAACATCTGATGCAAAATTGTCCGATCTGCGAGGACCAGAGAAAGCACATGTGGGCATCACCAGTGTCAACACTAGACAACCTCTATGGCAGTGTCGACAGCTTCAGGATGGCCGCTGCGTTCTTTGAACAAATTCAAGTCGACGTTTGACAGCGCACAAAGAAGAAGAAGATATGACATTATCTACATATAGTACATCGACTATTAGAATATCGGTCCATACAAATAGTATAAGATGTCTCAGAAAATGTATGGTGCCGTTAACTTAACATTTCTGCTGAATTCCATTAAGCCACGCATTTGCAAGATGTTTGCTGATGACGCTTTTATGTTCAGCAAGATGGAGTTTCTCCCCACTACCATTGTGATGTAAAGAGCTATATTTGCTGACAACTTGACTTGTCCAAGAGGTGGTATTGAAGATCCGTCTCGTCCATCAGATCTCCGGCTAGGGGACTTTTTTTTATAGGGATACAGATACCCTCAGTGAGAGGCGAATGTCTTACCTCTCACGTACAGCGACACCTTCCTGCTACCGATCGCAGTTAAAATATCATTGACGTAAAATATATCCTATTAAACTATTGACATGCAGGGTTGCATATAATTGCAGAATTGCCAATAACATTCAAGGTTGCGCGTAACACGCAATATTGCTCATAACATGCAAGGTCACCCAAAACTGCGAGCTAGAAATACGAATTCTCTTTGATTCAATCACGATATTTCATGACTCCAATGTTTATAATTGGAGACATGACAACACTATTGATTGATCATTCTACACTTTGTTCTCCCGTTCGTCTTTGATCGGTGTCATTGTTGGCAGCCTTCTTACATAGTCGAATCGCTTTTAACTGATTCATTCCAAACAGCTGACTGAACTGGCTGACAATTTGAAATAATGGTGTAATGCTGATATATTTGCTTGAACAATTGTGCTATATAGTCTACATATAAATATCAGGTCAGGTCATCCCGTAACCGGTGAGGTCGTTGTGTCACACATGAAGACACCCTCACAACCCTATGCCACCCTTCTTTATAAGCGGCCGATGCCTGTGACTCTTCTGGTCGGAGATTGGACCATTCTTTTATGTTGTACTCCCATCTCTTTTTGGGACGGCCTCTTCGTCGTCTGCCTTGCACTTTTCCGTACAAGATCTAATTTGCAAGGCCATTTGTTCCCGATATATGACCGTACCAAGCGAGTTTCCTTCTTTTAACAGTTGCCAAGAGGTCTTCAAAAAGCCATATTGCTGTTGTAATTCTTTCTCGAATTTCCTCATTTGTTACTCGATCTTTGTACGTGACGTTTAAAAGTCTTTGGAAACATCTCATCTCCAAGGCCTGTTTCCTTCGCTGAATGTCAGCTGTAACTGTCCATGTCTCACAAGCATAGAGGAATATTGACAGGACCAATGTACGCATTAATCTGATTTTCGTGCATAGTGCTAACCGTTTATCTTGCCAAATTTTGTTAAGCCGTGCAAGCGCCGCTATTGTCTGTGCTATTCTGGCCAACATCTCACATTTTGATCCTTCATCACTGACAATCGACCAAAGATATTTAAAAAGGTCAACCACTTCGAGTTCCTATCCATTAGCTTTTATCCTACTGTTGAAGCCCTCGGCGTTGTTGGTCATTAATTTTGTCTTTCTAATGTTTATCTCCATACCATAGTCAAGCGCTGTTTCATCGAGCCTTCTGACTCCATTCCTGGAGTTCTTCTTCTGAACCCGCCAACCCGTTGATATCATTTGTAAAACGAAGGTTGGTAATCGTTCGGCCCCATATCTTGACAGTACCAACGGGACCTCCAAGTGCCTCACTCATAATTCCCTCAAGGAATATATTGAAAAGAGTTGGAGAGAGTGTACAACCCTGTCTCACACCGGCTGATGTGCGAAACCAGTCCCTTTGCCTCCCATTCACAAGAACTGCGCTGGACTCCTTGTCATACAGGTGTTCAAGGACCTTTATAATATTTCTGTTCATTTTATACATCCTCACGGTTGCCCATAGCTCTTTATGCCATACCCTATCTCGAAAAATTAACAAACACATGACACAATTTGTTAATGCTGTTCTAGATATTTCTCGCTTAGCAGCCTTAAATTAAATATTTGTTCTGTAGTGCTTCTTCACTGTCTGAACCCTGCTTGCTCCTCAGCAATGATGTTCTCTGCTTGGAGTTTCAATCGGCCGAGGATTAACCTTAGCAGGTGCTCAGCCCCTCTCAGCAATATATATATATATATATATATATAGAGAGAGAGAGAGAGAGAGCTTGACAAAAGCGCTCGTCTGGGAAAATTACAATTTTTGCATGACTGTTAAAAATCCGTTTTTAATCGTTAATTACGTTGTTAATGGCTACTACACAACGACCCACGCACGATAATTAATGATATTATGGTTCTAGAATAGATTGCACATAAGCTAGTTTATGATTGTGGATCTAAACTGACCTCAACTCATCATCATGTACCATGTCCTTTGTAGAGCGTCGCTCCCATCACAGTCTGTCTGAAAGAAACTCGTTCCCTTGCCAAAACTCCAGCTTCCGCCACTGTCATACTCAGGCATTCCTGGATATCTTTGTGCCATCGTCTTCTTGGTCTACCCCTTCCTCTTTTGCCTGGCACCATACCTTCCATCACCGTTCTCCCAAGACCGTTGTGTCTCTTGATGTGACCAAAGTATTTGAATTTTCTAGCCAAAATGGAATTGGTAAACCAGTTCTTCTCTATGCTCAGCTCTTGCCGAATGTCCACACTTGTCATTTTCTCTGTCCAGGGTATTCTGAGGATCTTTCTGTAACATTTTGACTCGAAGGATTCGATTCTTTGTCTGGAAGTTTTGGTAATCGTCCATGATTCACAGTCATAAGCTGCCACAGAAAAAACACAATCTCTCAAGACTTTTAGTTTTTCATTTTGTTGGTTATCTGCCATAATTTCTTCAGGCTGTTCAGTCTCTGCATTGCCATAGCTAGTCTTCTTCTGATTTCTTTCGAGCAGTCGCCATTTTTGTCAATTCTGGAGCCCAGATATTCAAAATGTGTGACCTGATCTATTTCGTCACCACCCACTGTAAATATATGCTGACATTGTGTTTTATCGGTGGTCATTATCTTTGTTTTATCTATGTTTATGAACAGGTTTTGATCTTTACTATGTCCATTTACGGCTGAAAGTAGCTGCTCTAGCACTTCTGCATTTCTTGATAGTATCACTGTGTCATCTGCGTATCGTAACTCTGGAATCTCATACCCCCCAATCGTAAATGGGTCGAAACTTTCGATGTTCTCGTCTTCTCGAACATTTCTCATTATACATTCCGCACATACGTTGTACAGATAAGGTGATAGGATACATCAATGACCTCAACTACCACAATTTAATCTTATTAAAGCCAACGATAAATGGTACAACAGTGTTAAAACTACCAAGAATGTTCAAGGACACGCACGTCTGACAGTAGGTGCATTGTGTTAGAAAGAAATAGACTAATACTATGTGAGTAATACAACATATTTTGGTTAGGTATGTTATGTAGAAATAAAGGTGAATTAGTGCCTAGTGTAAGTTTGTTAACATAAATTGTGTGACTGTAGTCCGACCATGCTGACTGGTGACATTTTTGACTGACTGGTAAGCCACCTTAAAATTTGTCAAGCCCTGTCTATATATATATATCAACACCAAGTTTTCCTGAAAAATATATAGGCGCCTGTGTGTATTGTCCACATTTTTACATTACCAAAATAAATACCTCTAGCGACAAAATATTCCGGTGAGTAAGTTAACGAGGGATTTTCTTCCGTGGCTTTATTTGAAAGCATTTGCTACTTTGAATATGCCAATTCGACGTTTCCACGTCTCTAGTATAACACTGTTGCTCGTCACTAACACGTCTGTGCACACATTGACAGGTAAACAAAAGTTCCACATAATATAATTAGAGCAAGGAAGTGATAGTCAAACTAGATAGATGATTGGGGAGACCTAAATTTGAGTACTGTGTACAGGTGTGAAGTCCTTATCATAGAGTGGATATAACCTTGCTAAAAAGCATACAAAGACGAGCTACTGAACTGATAGTGGGATTACAGAATTACAGTTATGAGGAAAGACTGAGGAAAAATACTGGTCTACAATGTCTAGAACAGAGAAGAATTTAAAATGACTTAATACAGACTTATAAGTTGATCAATGGAAAGGATATATTAGACTATAACAAGTTTTTCCAAATATAACCGAATACAAGAACAAGAGGGCACAGCTTCTAATTGTTAAAAGACAGGTTCAGATTAGATATTAAGGAAACATTTTTTCAGTCAGAGAGTGGTGAATGCTTGAATACATTGCCACATATGTGGGAAAGGCAGGGTCAGTTAATACATTACAAAATTGATTAAATGCTCACAGTTAGTTTTAGTATTGGTGATATGTAATAAACTGATTGTATACAAACTCTGTAGAGCCTTCTAAGCCAGTATATTGAAGTTAAGTTAAATAATGTTGCACTAAGCATCTTCTATATCTGTGTGCTACGAAACCACACCCAATTACTGTGAATGGAATAATAGCACCACTGCCCTGTGACGTCTTCTTCTTTTATACTTATTGAATGATTTATTGACAAAGCGGTCATTGATCTTCACTACTTCCGTTAGAAATATTCAAATTGACGTCTGAAAACGTACGAAGAAAAAAAAGAAGAAGAAGAATAACAAGAAGAGGAAGAAGAAGACATGATCTTCACTCCTGATAGCGTCGTCAAGTGCAGCTACACACTCTCACCACTTTACATCTACATCTTGACAAGGCTCCCCAGCTGTGGTTCATGATATTCATTTTCTGCACCGTTTGTTCTCAATCAAGTTCTCTTTGGTTGACTCTAGCTCGTCTCTCCTATAGCACGCCAAGCATGCTGATCGAGGAAATAACTTTGTATAGGACGCATAGCATGCTGATCGAGGCAATGACTTTGTATAGGACGCATAGCATGCTGATCGAGGCAATGACTTTGTATAGCACACATAGCATGCTGATCGAGACAATGACTTTGACTCTGCGGTAGATATCTGGTACTTCTTTAATGAGGAATGTAATCGTCTCTGAATCTCAATTCTTGTTTCGAAAGGTGCAGTAGGACTGGCTGTGGCATGAGTAATAGTAGACATAGAGGCCTCGAACCGCCAGGAACATTTGCGGATCTACTGTGCTGGCTATGCTGGGGTTTGCGGTCTCATTTGTACCCGCGGTGAGGACATTGACAATAAATAGAGATAACATTTTAAAGTGGATATAAGACCAACTGTAAAATGATACCAGGTCCACCAGAGAAGAGCCGCGTCGTTCTGCAGGAACCATAAAGTGAGGCAGTTACGTCTTCTTGCAATTGGGGTAGCTATATCGCTTAGTTTTTTTAGTGTACAAGTTGCCAAAACAATTCACGCCCCTCATCAGTCGCGTTTTAAAACATACATAGTAGAGTACAACTAAGAAGTACTAGTCAAGAGCAACCAAGAAGATCTGAATTAAATTATAACCCGTCCATGCTGAAATCAGACCGGCCATGTCTCAAGAAGAGAACATGACGCCATTTGCAAATCCACCATGTTATGTGATGTTCTCTTCTACTAAGAATCGACGTCATTGCATTCCTGGCAGACCCACAGATCCTCAACTCTTCTCAGCAAATGGCAAAGAGTGTAATTACTGGTGGTTTCTGTAGCTCGCTGGTTATACATATTCTTGCTCCGTCCTGCAATGATGGTCTCAGACATCTAATGAAGTCTTCAAAGTAGGGATTTTCTGTTGTAGAGGAAAACATATTTTTAGTCTTTTTACATTTTTTTGGCACATCTACTCTTACTACAATCCATAAAAAATAACACACATAGTCTAAACCATTTTCTCTAAATTTGTCACCGATTTAAGTTTTTGAAACCTACTGACAAAACATATTTGACAAGGACATCTCCCTGGCTTAGACTTCCGCGCATCAATGTTATGTCCCTTGAGCTTCTGGTCTCGAAAATGTATTGCAAAATATCTAGTCAGGGTCATTGAAGACATGGCGACAGTTTTTCTTGTCAGACAGGATTCATAGACATCCTTCTGTTCTTGTCCACAAGTTCTTCAAATGCCGTCTAAAAATATCCGTGCACAGGCATGGCTAAGGTTCACATACCATCCATAAATTCTTGTTAGAATCGATTCCGGCCTACTCTTAAAAAAACAGTCATTAAGACAGAATACTACATTTTGTTTAAAGAAATGCCGTTAAAACATCAAAACTTTTTGTGTTGTTTTTTGGTAGAGTGTTCCGGAAAGGTCTGGTTGGTTGGTTATTGATCCAGCTGCCTATGGACCCTAGCCCATCGGCCCAATGTCATATAGTTATATCTGCAAGTGTTTGTAAGCTGTTGTTTAGTTCCGCACAAAGTGTTCCATATGTCTGGCCTCGGAGGAAGACGCTCTTTCCTAACACTGGCAAGTGCCGGACATTCACAAAGATGGTGTTCAACAGTTTCATAGGAATGTGTGCACAGCCGGCACTCTGGAGTATGTTCTGGTTTGATTCTGTTCAAGTGGCTGTTAAGTTGCATGCGAAGTCGGAAAATGGTGCTTTGGTTTCTCATTTTCAGGAGGTTGATGTTGTCTTTGGAGTTTGGAATCAGAATGGTTTAAAGAACGCAAGGTTACATGCTGGCTTCACCAAATACTCCAGCTTGCAACATGGAATACTTCTAGCATCCATCTTAGAACAATCTGTACATACCTGTTGACCGGCGTTCTTGTAGTTTAATTATCTCCTCCTATCGTAAAGCCAGGGGGCAGGTCAAGCCAGAAACATTTATTTGGTATCAAAATCATAATTATGGCGCACCGTAGTTTTCTAATTGAAAATTGTTAAGAGTGGTCTGCCGCGGTATTTGCGTGTGACAAGGACAATAATAGCACCACTGCCCCACAGGAAGCATATCGTAAGAGGCGACTAGCTGTGTGACATGGCATAACACTGACCATGATTATGTGGTTTGTTGAGAGCAGCATAGATGGCGCCTAACAGTCTGCCGGTTTGCTTTGATCTAGAGTCTATTAAGATTGCATTAGCCACTCTATTTTTGTTTTTAAGTATCGCCCAAAATGAGGCCTCTACAATCTGGAGGATCAATGCTGCAGCCTAGTCTGCCAATTGGGGAATCCGGCATTGCTTAGTTGGTGTGAGCTTAAACATTCAATAAAACCGTAGACGGGCATTTTACCGTAACAAATTTGGTTATTTACAGGACTTCTCGCTCGGGCAGTTGTAGTGTGTGACAGAAACAAGAACAGGGCCCTTAGTACACTGAAACGGGAGGAAGACTATCGTCTGGTCAGGTAAAACATACTAATCATATATGTTAGAGTCAGGTAAAACATACTAATCATATATGTTAGAGTCAGGTAAAACATACTAATCATATATGTTAGAGTCAGGTAAAACATACTAATCATAGATGTTAGAGTCAGGTAAAACATACTAATCATATATGTTAGAGTCAGGTAAAACATACTAATCATATATGTTAGAGTCAGGTAAAACATACTAATCATATATGTTAGAGTCAGGTAAAACATACTAATCATATATGTTAGTCAGGTAAAACATACTAATCATATATGTTAGAGTCAGGTAAAACATACTAATCATATATGTTAGAGTCAGGTAAAACATACTAATCATATATGTTAGAGTCAGGTAAAACATACTAATCATATATGTTAGAGTCAGGTAAAACATACTAATCATATATGTTAGTCAGAGTCAGGCAAAATACACTGGCCAAGGCCCCCATCTCGACTTTCAGGTAAACCTGGTCGGACACGTACTATGTTGACAGTCTGGCTAACGAGTGCGGGATCGACGTGATCCCTGTATTAGTGAGCGACACCCAGATGAACTTAACTAAACGTCTTTTTACTGGTGTATAAGACTGCAGAGTTTGTATACAACCAGTTTCATTTACATTTCCTTGATCTAAAAGCTATGCGCATCCAATCTATTGTTAAATGTATTAATTGTCCTTACCTCCACTAATTCCTGTGGTAATGTATTCCAAGCATTTACCACTAACATAGAACAACCGCTTGGATGACATCCGGTCCACCTTCATCAGCACACTCGGGATGTGAGGAAAGCTACTGCAACCCGCCACTGGACGTACATTTCAGGTCTCATAAATGATTAAAAGTACTCATTGTATGCATTCACAACAACTACTCCTACACTAAAAGTTAGTTGCCTATCACAGACAACACCATAAGACAGTGTTTTTTTTTGATGATGTAACTTGTGCTGTATTTGGATTATAGAGAGCAAGACGTTGCGCTGGTCATCAACCTCACGTTCTCGTCCCGAACTACCTTCGACTAATGGCAAGACATAAGTCAAGACGACTGGAGGTAATTCTTTGAGACCAGGGGTGGCTTGAAACCTGCGTGGATCGAACCCATACCGTTTCTGTTCATCTCTGAGAAGCGAGTGCCATACCTCTCGACCACACCAGTACACTAAAGGCATACAGTAAAAGACGACGTCTAAATCAAGCTAATCCCCCTAAAGTAGAAGCCTATCCAAGTCATGGCAGCTAACAGCCTTCTGGATTTGAAAACACAATCTATAGAACATGTATCCCTTCTATGATACAAGAGTAAAACAACAATTAAGCTGTTGATTATAATAATATTTGTTAAGCCAGAGAATCGGAATAACCGTTGTTGAGAATTCACAAAGACCAGCAATACTGTAGCAATAGACCGGTTATGTTTCTTCTCCTGTTGTATTTCCAACCCAGGAACATTTGTTAACAAGACGAGTTTGTTTAGAAAGCCCGCCTTGATGGTTTCCTCATCTTGTGTGCACAGGAACTGGTCCAGCCTCGGTGACCTTAGAGTTGGAATGTAAGCATCCGATGGACACAGGACATCAGAAAATAGCCCAGGCGTGTTTGGCGGGAAGGGCTTTTAAAATACTCCAAACTCTTTCCTGGCATAACCTGACCAATGGTTGACACACGAACCAGAGTTCGTTGTCATTTTTGTTATTGTGTGGCGTTCTTTGGTGTAAATAGTGTTTATTAGTTTGTAATGTTCATTTGATGTCTATTAGTTTGTGTAATTCTTTTCATGTGTATTTGGTTTGTGTCGTTTTTTAGTGTCTGTGTAGTTCTTTTAATATGTGTGTGTGGATCTATTGGTGCCTATTTTGTTTGTGTAGTTATTGTGATGTCTATTGGTGTGTAGTTATTGTGATGTCTATTGGTGTGTGTAGTTATTGTGATGTCTATTGGTGTGTGTAGTTATTGTGATGTCTATTGGTGTGTGTAGTTATAGTGATGTCTATTGGTGTGTGTAGTTATTGTGATGTCTATTGGTGTGTGTAGTTGTTGTGATGTCTATTGGTGTGTGTAGTTATTGTGATGTCTATTGGTGTGTGTAGTTATTGTGATGTCTATTGGTGTGTGTAGTTATTGTGATGTCTATTGGTCTGTGAACTTATTGTGATGTCTATTGGTCTATACAGCAGTGTCATATAACGCTACACATTTTATTTCTCCAATCCAGGGACATATTTGTGACAGACTGACTGACTGGCTTGTCTCTGTGATTGCAAGGGAAGCACAGGGTTGCCACTACAGCTACCCCCTTTACAAAAAGTCTGTAATCGATCATTTGCAATTGCGGTTTCAAAAACAATAATGAGATTGCTAGTCTCATGCACAACCTTATTTAATCGCTATTTATGACATGCTTGTAAGATTTCAACTCGGGCACTACTCGAATGACACAATTGTTTAGTATGTTTTGTATTTTCTTGTCCGTTGTTTCGGGCGAGGATGTTCTGTTTTTCTCTTCTGTCATGTTGAGCATTCTCTACCGTATTTGTCATTGCATATTTGTTCTAATAGCTATCTGTACTTTATTCTTCCTTGTTCAATTAAACCGCCCCACGCCCTATGTATAATCACGGTCGCTTCTGATCTGGCGACAGTGACCTCCATTTCTCGCTCTCTATCTCTTTCACTCCTTCGCTAAAATGGACATTTCTTGCCTCTTTTCGTTATGAATCGTTTGTTAGCTGATATACCTACATAATATGTAATAGGGCTAAACCAATTTTAATAAAGCCACAGGGAGAGGGAGGGAAAGAGAGATGAAACATAGCATGAATGATGACCAATTCAGAACAGAAACTAAAGGGACAAAAAGAGAGAGAGAGAGAGAGAGAGAGAGAGAGAGAGAGAGAGAGAGAGAGAGAGAGAGAGAGAGAAAGAAAGCGATGAGACATGACATGAATGATGGTCAATGAACGAAAGAAACGCGCTCGCGGAAATGGAAGTCATTGTCGCCAGATCAGAAGTGACATAGAGCGGAATATATCAACCAATCAGGAAGTAGATCTGATAACCTCTGGCTATACATGTTATCGGTTCAATGATATCACGACACATCGGGTTTTTACACTTCTAAAACAAGACCCACTTGCTGGGTCATCTTGACAAGGACTCCAACTTTCCCTTGTTTGTGAGATCAACATATATCTTCCTGGTTGTATGGCAATGTGTAGCCATGGTAATTTGGCCGACAACAACACGACTTTTATCTTGGCTACTGGAATTTTGAATATGTTATATTTTAGGGGGACTATGTGGTCACGAGATAAGGTGTCCGCCTCGGGTGCCGGATGTTTCTGGTTCGAATCATGTGGATCGTCTGGTTTAAATTCTCCTGAACTCTAGATAGTGAGATCGGACTCCCGTGTTCAGGACGTTAAAATTTATTGGCAGTTAGAAATTGAAAAGAGTTGGGTTAGCGGCCGTTGCCCGGACAAAACTTCTAGTTAAAAATCTACTCAAATTATCTGTATCTTCCCCAAGGTCAAGTAAGCCGCAGGAAGTTTACAATTCTGATAGGGTTCGGTTACCTGGCAACATACATGAACATGACTTTTTTAATACCAGGATTAAAAGTATTCCAAGTTATATTTTAATTTTAATTGCGTCGTTGTTGTTGTTGATGTTATTTTTATTGTTCGAAGTTACTCATGCTGAGTTGTTAATTCTTCGCGACGTGTCTTTGGTGAAAACTTGGAATGCATTACCACAGGATCAATAGTCAGTAAATGAATTCAAAAATAGATTTAGATGAACTTCGTTATTTTTAGATCAAATTAAGTGAAAGAGGCTGGGTGTGTAGACTCTGCAGAGCCTTCTAACCCATTATTTAGAAGTTAAGTTAGCAGACTATAGTGGATCTTCCTATATTCCGAGACATACTTAAGATGAACAGGGATCGCCTGGCTGTATTGCAATGCGAGACTCCTCAGTAAGCTCACGCCTATTGGTATTACAGTGTCGATTCCCACTTAGTTGGTCAGGCTGATGTGGCACAGCTTGTTTCCATGGTAACCGGAGGGAACGGGAGGTGGAGTCTTGATCATTATCTTTCACTTGGCCCTGATGTTGGTTTAGCCTCTTTTTATCGTGTCAACATAAATATCGCTATCTTGTTTGCATTGTCTGTTAATAACTTCATTTTTTTATGTTTCTGTTTCTTGAAATATTATTTTTACTTCGTTTTATTATTCGTGTGCTATTTCTCCTCGTCTTTTTCTTTATCTGTTGCCTCTTCATCATCGTCTCCTTCTTTGCCGGTTTCGACTGCCACTTCTGATTCGTCTACTTCATTTTTTTCTACCTTTGCTGCTTCGTCTTCTTCTTCGTCTTTTTTTTTCTGCTTCGTCGTCTTCTTCATCTATTTCTTCTACCTCTCCTGTTTCATCTCATTCATCTGTTTCCTCTGTTTCACATATTGCTTCTTCTTCACCTGCATCTTTTGTTCTTCTATTTTCTATGCTTTCACACGTTCCTTCTTCTTTGCCTGTTTCTTCTGTTTCTTCTTCTTTGCCTGTTTCTTCTGTTTCTTCTTCTTTGCCTGTTTCTTCTGCTTCTTCTTCTTTGCCTGTTTCTTCGGTTTTTTCTGCTTTGCCTGTTTCTTTTGTTTCTTCTTCTTTGCCTGTTTCGTCTGTTTCTTCTTCTTTGCCTGTTTCTTCTGATTCTTCTTCCTTTCCCTGTTTCTTCTTCTTTTCCTGTTTCTTCTGTTTCTTCTTCTTTTCCTGCTTCTTCTTCTATGCCTGTTTCATCTTCTTTACCTGCTCCTTCTGCTTCTTTTTCTTTGCCTGTTTCTTCTGTTTCTTCTTCCTTTTCTGTTTCTTCTTATTTTCCTGTTTCTTCGGTTTCTCCTACTTTTCCTGTTTCTAATTCTTTTCCTGTTTCTTTTGCTTTTTCTTCTTTTCCTGTTTCGTCTATGTCTTTTTCTTTCCTTGTTTATTCTTCTTTTCCTGTTTCTTCTGCTTCTTCTTCTTTGCCTGTTTCTTTTCCTCTTTTCCTGTTTCTTCTATTTCTTCTTTTTTGCCTGTTTCTTCACCAGTTTCCTCTTACTCATCTGTTTCGTGGGCTTAATCTTCTGCTTCGTTTTTGTTTCGCTTTCTATCTCGTCATCTTGGTCTTCTACGTTTTAATTCTCTTGTCCATTTAATATATCTTCAATTTCTAATGTTACATACTACATAACTTGAATATGTCTAAAGAAAGCATTACAATCCTGGACCTATTATTATGTCATTATAAATTAAACGCCGAAGTGGCTCAGCGGCGAAATCTTTTGTCTAACGCGGTAAAGGTATCTTGATTCGATTCCCTGATTCAATACGCTCCAGTCTACCAGCTGTTAACTGTTAATGACTTATATTTAAGAAAATGGAATTCGTAGAAGAGGGAAGCTTGACAAGGGTAATTGTTTTTAAAAAAAAACAATTCTTGCAATTTCAAGTACCATTGGTGAAGTCTACCTTGATGATTCATAGAGTTCAGGAATAAAAGCCGTTTACGCGTGTAGTCAACACGTACTGTGCAGACGGTATTTACTTTACCTATTATTAGAAATAAACAAAATATTTGCCCTATCGAGAATTTGAACCCATGCCCTCGTGGTCAAAAACCGACATCCAAACTGCTTGGCCAGTGGACTACGGTCTGGGGTGGAAAATAACGCGCCTCCGCCAGTAGAAACTAGTGAGGCAAACATCTAAGCAAAAAAAAACAAACAAAAAAAAAAACAGAAGTAGAAGCTCACGTAAGAGAGGCTCACCCTGGGAACAACTCTTCCCGCTCTCTCTCTCTCTCTCTCTCTCTCTCTCTCTCTCTCTCTCTCTTCTCGCCTCACTCTGTTTCATTTGACTCTATCCTACAGTCACACTCTTGCACAACTTTTACACGCGCCCTCATGGTGAGGCCCCTCCATTGCACTTTGGTTGGGCTAGCTTCTGAGGTCGCACAAACCTAGCATAGGTACATACAGACGCACACATGCATCCAAGCACTGGTTTATGCTTCCTGATATCGCCCAATTGACTACGGTCTGGGGTGGAAAATGGCGCCTCCGCCAGTAGAAACTAGTGAGGCAAACATCTAAGCAAAAAACAAAAAAAAATTGGCCAGCTGCTCCTTTCGAAAAAACTGAGACCTGGTACACTATCAATTATAAGCTTAACAAACTTCTTTGCACTGCTCAAAAACATTACAGGCATAATTTGTTCTCATGCAATACCAACTGTTATTCCATTATGTGTACAGGAAATCTGTGATCTTTAGAGCCCGTTCAGTGTCTATTGCTTGCAAGATGGTCCACGATGAACAAAGTCAGTTCTGTTCCTTGCTTCCTCCTCCAAGCTGATCTACGACGACCAGAGCCAATTATTTTTCGTTTCCGCCAAGTTTGTACAGGATGACCAGAGCCAATTCTGTTCTTTGCTTCCTCCAAGCTGGCCCATGATGACCAGAGCCAATTATCTTTCGGTCCCGCCAAGTTTGTAGAGGATGACCAGAGCTAATTACTTTTCATTTCCGCCAAGTTTGTACAGGATGACCAGAGCCAATTACTTTTCATTTCCGCCAAGTTTGTACAGGACGACCAGAGCCAATTCTGTTCTTTGCTTCCTCCAAGCTGGCCCATGATGACCAGAGCCAATTATCTTTCGGTCCCGCCAAGTTTGTAGAGGATGACCAGAGCCAATCACTTTTCATTTCCGCCAAGTTTGTACAGGATGACCAGAGCCAATTACTTTTCATTTCCGCCAAGTTTGTACAGGATGACCAGAGCCAATTCTCTTCTTTGCTTCCTCCAAGCTGGCCCATGATGACCAGAGCCAATTATCTTTCGGTCCCGCCAAGTTTGTAGAGGATGACCAGAGCCAATTACTTTTCATTTCCGCCAAGTTTGTACAGGATGACCAGAGCCAATTACTTTTCATTTCCGCCAAGTTTGTACAGGATGACCAGAGCCAATTCTGTTCTTTGCTTCCTCCAAGCTGGCCCATGATGACCAGAGCCAATTATTTTTCGGTCCCGCCAAGTTTGTAGAGGATGACCAGCGCCAATTCTGTTCTTCACATTCTCCAAGCTGCTCCATGCAGACAGAGCGAATTATATTCGTAGGTTCTTCAATGTTGATCTTTGACAGCCAGAGCAAATTCTTTTCTTAGCTTCATCTAATCGTGTCCACCACGAAAACCCATTCTGTGCCTTGTGTCCTCCAAATTTGAGCAGAACGAAATGATAGCCCATTATGTGCCTTGCGTCTTGTAAGTTGTCCAAATTGTCCAAATCCAGAACTACAGGAGAGCCCTTTATGTGCCTCGCTTCCTCCGAGTTGTCCAAATCCAGGACGACAGGAGAGCCTATTCTGTGCCTCGCTTCCTCTGAGTTGTCCAAATCCAGGACGACATGAGAGCTTATTCTGTGCCTCGCTTCCTCAAAACTTGTCCATGACGACATGAGAGCCTATTCTGTGCCTTACTTCCTCCGAGTTATCCAAATCCAGGACGACATGAGAGCCTATTCTGTGCCTTGTTTCATCCATTTGGATCACATGTCGTGGTAGTGCCATAATCAATAGTCATCGAACAAAAGCAACTGGAAGACAGGAACAATGTACTAGCAATAAAATCAACAGGCTCTCGTGCAAGTAGATCAAACTAATTACTACTTGTCAGCGGAAGTCTCAATAATCGGTACAATAGATTGGTTAGCAACTTAAAAGCACATTTAATTAACACGAAAATACACGTAGGCAAAATAAATTGTCATTCATTTGAAAAAAAGTCCTATCGTCAGCAAAATCTTTTAACTTGCACGTGGAGCATAGGTCTTCAACAAATACATGTCAAATCCTCAAGTCCTGAGCTATCCACTCCATCTTGGAGGATTGTGATATATACTTACAATAATTAGAATCCTGGTATTCAAACAGGCACTTTAACGTCTGTTGCCATTTACCCGAAGGCTTCGGCTATATGTAGTAGGTATTTTACACTTCTTGCGGATTACTAGGCCTTGGGGAAGATTCAAACAATTTGGATAGATTTTTAACTACAATTGTTGATTTTTGTTAGGGCACCGACCGTTAAGCCTACTTTTTTTCGGCTTCAAACTGCCACGGGATTTTTAACGTGCTCAACAATGAACACGGGAGTCCCTCCCCAGAGATCAGGGGTCCGATATACCTACCCATAGATCAGGGGTCCCATATCCCTCCCCAGAGATCAGGGGTCCGATATACCTACCCATAGATCAGGGGTCCCATATCCCTCCCCAGAGATCAGGGGTCCGATATCCCTCCCCCGAGATCAGGAGTCCGATATCCCACCCAGAGATCAGGAGTCTGATATACCTACCCAGAGATCGGGTGTCCGATATCCCAACCCAGAGATCAGGGGTCCGATATCCCTACCCAGAGATCAGGGGTCCGATATCCCTACCCAGAGATCAGGGGTCCGATATCCCTACCCAAAGATCAGGGGTCCGATATCCCTACCCAAAGATCAGGGGTCCGATATCCCTACCCAGAGATCAGGGAAATTTTTACCAGAAGATCCACGTTAAAAAATCCCGGTCTCCGTAGTGATTCGTACCCGCCACCTCGGGTACTCGAGGCGGACACCTCGAGAATTTGCTTGTTCATATTTCTTGAAGTGTCTACAAGACCCGGTAGCCAGCGCCATGCACAACCTTTTTTATTCTCCTTTTCTAAGGGTATTTCCGACAAGTTTGATCCCTTGTACACCATGTAGAAAATTGAGAATATGGTGTAAGGCCTATGTTTACTTGACCAACTAGTTAGCGTTTCGTGATGTGGGCATACTTTCTCTTTATTACCGGATTGCTTAGGTTAAGTCGACCCTGGACAAAATATCCAGCATCACTCGAGAAACCTAGATCTCTCGGCGCGCAGCTAGTGCTCCAACCACTGCACTGCTGCGGATTAGATCTGGCAGGCTACAGTGCTTTTTTATGCGCCTCTCCCCCCGCCCCTTTTTTAGGCCCTGATAAATGTCGATCGATATGTTCTAAATATTAAAAACAATATAAAAACAACTTCACCATAAATGACAATGAACGGGGACGTAGTGGCCTAGTGGTTAAGTGGCACGGTTCGATCCCCATCACACCACCGACCGTTACCTCGGGGAAGCAAACCCTTAGAAAATGCAGGAGGAAGCAGACCTTTACATAAAATGCATGCTGAAGTCGGAAACACTGGGCCGACAGGCGCAAAATAAAAGCCACAGTGCAACGCACATCGTCTTGGGGATTAGAGAAATAAGGCGAACGCAGAAAAAAATTTAAAAATATGACAATGAACAGAAAAGCAGTGTAACCACCGCACGCACACACACACACACACGCGCACACACACACGTGCACGAGAAAAAGTAAGTAAATAGGCCACATGTGTTTTTTTTTTTTTTTTACAAAACAACTAAATGGGATATGAATTTGAAAACTATTTATTACTGATTGCGCTTACATTGTCTCTTATTTCTCAACATAGTTTCCAGCAACATTGGTACACTTATCCCATCGGTTTATCAGTCCACGAAAACCTACAGCATATAAGTCTTTGGTCTGCTGTCTCAGCCACATTCTCACTTTATGTTCAACCTCTTCGTCATTCGCGAAACACCTTCCACCGAGGTGGGGCTTTAGTGCACCAATTAAGTGGAAATCGATGAGGCTACGTCGGCGTTGTAAGGTGAATGTTCAAGAAGCTGCTACCCTAATTGGTCAATTTTATCCTGGGTTAACCGAGCCGCATGCGGTCTGTCCTTGTCATGATTGGACAGTACTCCTCTACTCAGCAGACCTGCACGTTTTCTTCGAATTTTGTCCTGAAGCATAAACAGAACTCAATAGTAAGCATTTCCTTAGGAATATTCTTTGCATACAATCATCTCCCTCCCTCCATCCAGAAAAAAATCGAACGTACAACGGCACGCTGTTCTTCCATTGAGCACTCTGTGAGCACGAACGCTATTTTGTACTTCAGCTGCGCACGTGCGAGCGACACTTGATTCTACCACCTGATGACACTTTCAGAAACTACCAACTACATTTTTCAGCTGCCCAATATCAGTTTGTGACATACTTAGTGACTTATCCTCGTACGTAGTTATACTTGATGTGAAAACTAACTTGATGTGAATTAGCACTATGTGAATAATGCTTGATGGGAATAGTGCTTGATGTGAATAGTGCTTGATGTGAATAGTGCTTGATGTGAATAGTGCTTGATGTGAATAGTGCGTGATGTGAATAGTGCTTGATGGGAATAGTCCTCTATGTGAATAGTGATTGATGTGAATAGTCCTCGATGTGAATAGTGTTTGATGTGAATAGTCCTCGGTGTGAATAGTGCTTGATGTGAATAGTGCGTGATGTGAATAGTGCTTGATGGGAATATTCCTCGATATGAATAGTCCTCGATGTGAATAGTGCTTGATGTGAATAGTGCTTGATGGGAATAGTGCTCGATGCGAATAGTGCTGGATTTGAATAGTGCTTGATGTGAACAATAGGATGTGAATTAGTGCTTGATGTGAATAGTACTTTATGTGAATAATGCTTTATGTGAATAGAACTTGATGGGAATCCAACTTGATGTGAACAATACTAGATGTGAATAGAACTCGATGTGAACAATACTTGATGCGAATAAAACTTAATGCGAATAAAACTTGATGTGAACAAAACTAGATGCGAATCCAATCCTAACTATCTATTCTAAATAAGTATGCGATTCATGTAGCAGTAATCTCTAATACTATTTAACTAGACAGGTTAGTGGGTTGTTCATAGAATAAACACCGCCCCGCTTAAACAAGCGAGAACGGACTAGATCTAATAACAGGCACTTGCAATGTTTGCACACACCCAAAGTAAAAATGAATCGAAGATGTGGCGGTACTCAACTTTACAAAGAGGATAATATCAATAACAATTTCAGCCCAGATGCCATATCATCTTCCATTGTTTTTAACGTATTGTCTTATCCTTAGTCCATTTAACCTCTAGAGCTATTTGCTTTCTTGTTTTAATCGCATCATTCTGTTCCGTCCTTCATTCTATCCCAACTTGTATAGTGTGTATTTGTCATTTTTGTTGTGGTTTGTAATTTGTTTTCATTGCTGTCGTTCTTTGTTCCTGACGAAAGCCTTCTGGCTGTAACGGGGGTATCGTATTGTTTCTGTGTCGGTTGTAGTATCTGAGCCTTTCTTGTTCTGAACTAGACTTGTTATTCTTCTTCTTCGTTCGTTCTCAGTCTCCGCTACCAAGCCCCGATAAGGGCTTTGCAAGTAGCAGAATGTAGTCCGGAGAACGGATTGAGCTAAGTCATAGTTTACAGCTTGACTGCGATATTTGAAACCTTTCGCCTTTTACTTTCGGTCAAACACATCCGTCTTCAGTAGGCATTTTTGAGTACAGGGTTATCGTTCCCTCTTCCATTCCTTCTCATTAGCCACTCTGCTCTCTTGCAGCCTGTTATTCATGATGATACTGTGGAGGTGTACAAGGGCCTTGGCAGATCTAGTTCGCTGGCCCTGACTCTAGCAGTCAGCTTTGGGTCGCTAACAGCTGCAGCTCGTGCACTTGTTATCAGTCATAGGTGTTATGAACCATACGTGTTATGAATAGTTTTCTTTTATAACGGATATAAAATAATTATCTAGCCTGTAGCGCACGTAGCGACTTCCAGAGCGAGTTGCCTTTATTTCTCAACCCTATCAATCTTTTCGGCGAACCTCAGTTATGAGATAACAAACCGTAATTACTGTTTCTTTAGTTTCCTTTTTAAACCCACTTTGAAGTTAACCAGAAAACTCTGTTTCAGTGCAGGGTTTTAGAGCGAGAGTAGTCACCCCTCACGATGGTTGATGTTTTGTTACTTGCGCTGAGGGTTTCTCTTCTGACAGATGTTTTCTGGTAGCAGGTTACAGTGGCTCTTCTTGTATTCCTGGTCATACTGAAGCTGGTGGATTTCGGCCGTCCTGGATGTAGTGGAATGTCAGGCTTCTTATCAGGCCACTGCTTCAGGAGCCATGTTGATGTCCCCCATCTTGTTGGTTAGGTTGGAGTTACACGGCCTGTTTACAGGTGCACGGGATGGACGTTAGATGAAGTCTTGGTTAGTATGTTGCACCTGCCTGGAATTGAGGTGAGGTCTTCGTCATTATGTTGCTTATGAATCTGGCGTGATGTAGAATCTTGGTCAGTATATTGCACCTTTCTCTGAAGTTAGGTGAATTATTTGTCAGTATATTGCACCTTTCTCTGAAGTTGGGTGAATTATTTGTCAGTATATTGCACATTTCTCTGAAGTTAGGTGAATTATTTGTCAGTATATTGCACCTCTCTCTGAAGTTAGGTGAATTATTTGTCAGTATATTGCACCTTTCTCTGAAGTTAGGGGAATTATTTGTCAGTATATTGCACCTTTCTCTGAAGTTAGGTGAATTATTTGTCAGTCTATTGCACCTTTTTCTGAAGTTAGGTGAATTATTTGTCAGTATATTGCACATTTCTCTGAAGTAAGGTGAATTATTTGTCAGTATATTGCACCTTTCTCTGAAGTTAGGTGAATTATGTATCAGTATATTGCACCTGACCCTGGCCTGAAGTGGGCTCTTGGCCAGTATGAATCACCTAGTCCTGGCATGCTGGAGTGTTGGTCAGTATGATACACTTGGTCCTGGCGTGAATTCGGCTCTTGGTCAGTAAGATAAACCTGGCCCTGATATGAAGTTTAGTCTTGGTCAGTATGATACACCTAGTCCTGACATGAAGTGTGGTTTTGGTCAGTATGATGCACCCAAGCCCTCTATAGTAGAATACTCTAATATACAAGGTATTGCACAAACCGTATTGTTTACCCAAGTTAATTCTAGGTAAGGCTTGAGTAATTTTCTTGGTTAATATAAGCTTAATGTATTTCTCTATGCTTGTGAGACATGGACACTTACAGCTGACCTTCAGCGAAGGATACAGGCCTTGAGATATTTCCGAAGACTTTTAAACGCCATGTTACAAATGAGGAAATACGAGATATAATTACAACAGCAATTGGACCTTTTGAAGACCTCTTCGCAACTGTCAAAAGAAGGAAACTCGCTTGGAACGGTCACATTTGAGAGGACAACATAAAAGAATGGACCAATCTCTGACCAGAAGAGGCACAGGCAGCGGCCGCTGACAGAGAAGGGTGGCGTGGTGTTGTGAGGATGTCTTCATGTGTGCCCTAACGACCTCACCGGTTACGGGATGACCTGACCTGACCTGAATATAAGCTTATTAATATAAGCTTGAATATAGAATAGTACTCTATGTATAGTGTTGGAGTAAAAGAGGAAATAATTCATTCTCTTGAGCAGGGTGAGAAGAGATAGCACTGCTTTCTTTAAGGAATAACACTGGGTTCGCTTCCTCGTTCCTCCCATTGTAGTGGGTCGCCCCTGATCCCTTCCTTTTATTTTTGTTATGAAGCATGGAGACGCCATTGTTGATACATGCTTACAATGCATCCTGTTACAGTGCATTGTCTTATATCGTTTGTTAGTGACTTACAAAACTGTCAGTGACTTACAAAACGGTCAGTGACATCCAAAACGGTCAGTGACTAGCAAAACGGTCAGTAACAACCAAAACGGTCGGGTCGAAAAAAACGGCCAGTGATCATCACGCCTTTTGACGCCCTTAAAGCAGCAATACACTAGCCTAATTTTACCCAGTCTGCATCCAGCCTTCGCACGGTACCCCGGCTATGATTCATGATTTCTATGTCATCTTCTACTTCGCGTCAGGGTCAGACACAATACACAGACCACACGTTCTCTTCAATGTAGCGTTCCCTGGTAACAGGCTGTTTTCACAGCAGCCTGGCTGACGAGACGTTGAAAGATGTTATCCCCATAGTAGTGAGCGCCACGCAAATGAAACCAAGCATATCACAACTGTCTGGAGTACCGTGTTCCACCTTCATTAGCATGCTCGGGTTATGAGGAAAGCTGCTACAACCCGCCACTTAACGTCCTTTTCAGGGCGCACAAAAGAGTAAACTTACTCATTATGGGCATTCAACAACAACAACCTACTCCAGGCCACCTTGTGTGATCTTAAAATTCGTTTGTTTTAGGAAAATGCTAGTACAAAGCGAAACCCTGCACGGCAGCCTGTCATGTTATTATGTGGAGACGCAATGGCTTAACATTTGCCTGCATATAACGGGCCCTTACTATAAATAAAAAATTAAAAAATAAAACTAAGAACCATGCAATACTTCTTTTGCAATACACACAAAAAAGTGGACATTTTTAAAAGTTTCTGCAACAAACTGCAAAATATATTGAATGTGACAAATTAAACAGACAAAATTATATAAAGAATCGAAGCCCAAGACGCAAGCGGTGAAAGAGCCGACAGCGACCAATGACTCATAGCAGATTCCTTGGGTCAGGGCCAGTGAACCACAACTGACAAAAACCCTAGTCCACCTTCTAGTGTCGGCCCTGGAAACAAACTGCAGCCTGGCTAAATCGTTCTCAAAAATGTCATACTCAAATCTGATGTGTCGGGCCGAAAGGTGCAGATATCGCAGCCTAGCTGCAAACTACATGACGTCACAAACGTCTTCAGGACGATACGAACAACAAAAATATATAATGAATCGTATTACATACACATACGCATACAGTTAGACGTACATATTACGTATTATATGTGTACCAAGAACGACACACACGCACATATAAACACGCACGCATGCACATATCAAATCGTGAGCAATACAAATGTGTCACACGTTATCTTCACAACTTTTATGCTCATGATACGATCGCTCGACAAATAAAATCGATATAGCTTTATTAATCAGGGACAACTTATCTTAGATACCGCTGACTGTGACGTCAATCATCGATATCACTGTCTTCAGTGTCATATTATGGCCACGCCCTCTCACGCACTGCATTGATGTATTGGTTCCAACAAATTAATTTCAAGCGTTTAAAAACTATAATAGCGATGTATATTCATATTTGTGAGGTCGTCTTTTTGGTTATATCATGGCGTGCCATCATTTTGATGATCTGGCAGCCGACCAAAGGTTAATCCTCGGCTGAATTATTTGGTATTATAATGTACCTGTCTGAACACTTGTGTTTAACACGACAGAGACATTTATGAGTTGCAGAGGTCAGTGACCCATAGCTGACTGTTTGCGTCAGGGCTAGCGAACCAGAGCTGCCAAGACCCTTCTACACCTCCACGCGGTGATCCTGGATAACAGGCTGCAACAGAGCAGACTGGCTAGGGAGAAGGGATCGAAGCGGGAATGCTAATCTGGTACTCAAAAAATGCTTGCTGAAGTCGGATGTGTTGGACCGAAAGGTGCAAATATTGCAGTCAAGCTGTAAACTACGACACAACGTATTCCGTTCTCTGGACTACATTCTGCTACATAGGCCCGTGTCAAGGTTTGGTAGCGGGAGATTGAGAACGAACGAAGCCAAGCCAAGCCAGAAACTAAGGCCAGATGCCAGAAAGCAGTGGAAGTGACATCTACTCAAACATCGCACTATTAGTACGACAATGAAGCAAATACTGATCCAAAGCACATCCTGTCAACCTTGTGCGAACACAGCCAAACATGGATCATGTCCAAGGTACGAGAGATCAAATTCTCCACTTGCGAAATTGGATGTCAGCGGCGTCTTCAAGGGGCCAGCGGCGTCTCCAACGGGACATTCGCAAAAGTGACGGTCCCATCCCATTTGCCTAATACATGTCCAGACAGAGAGTGTAATGGTGCGGTCTTCTCATGAAAATACTCTCCTGCGAGCTTGCAGTGCCCGACAGTCCGTCCGACTTCCGAGGAAGAGGAAGACACATGAAAAGGTGGAGAGATAATGTAAAGACAATTTTACAGTATTGTGGGCTGACGACGTCATTCGACGTTTCTGATCCAGAACAGAAGACTTCGGCTCCCGCAGGTCATCAATCAGAGTATACGTGGACTTACTTTCCGTGGCCAAGCACATCGTTACACAGCATGCATCCAATATTCAGCGACGTGGATTGCCTTGTTATTTGCCTCCAATATTCAGCGACGTAGATTGCCTTGTTATTTGCCTCCAATATTCAGCGACGTAGATTGCCTTGTTATTTGCCTCCAATATTCAGCGACGTAGATTGCCTTGTTATTTGCATCCAATATTCAGCGACGTGGATTGCCTTGTTTTTTGCCTCCAATATTCAGCGACGTAGATTGCCTTGTTATTTGCCTCCAATATTCAGCGACGTAGATTGCCTTGTTATTTGCCTCCAATATTCAGCGACGTAGATTGCCTTGTTATTTGCCTCCAATATTCAGCGACGTGGATTGCCTTGTTATTTGCCTCCAATATTCAGCGACGTAGATTGCCTTGTTATTTGCCTCCAATATTCAGCGACGTAGATTGCCTTGTTATTTGCCTCCAATATTCAGCGACGTGGATTGCCTTGTTATTTGCATCCAATATTCAGCGACGTAGATTGCCTTGTTATTTGCCTCCAATATTCAGCGACGTAGATTGCCTTGTTATTTGCCTCCAATATTCAGCGACGTGGATTGCCTTGTTATTTGCCTCCAATATTCAGCGACGTAGATTGCCTTGTTATTTGCCTCCAATATTCAGCGACGTAGATTGCCTTGTTATTTGCCTCCTATATTCAGCGACGTAGATTGCCTTGTTATTTGCCTCCAATATTCAGCGACGTAGATTGCCTTGTTATTTGCCTCCAATATTCAGCGACGTGGATTGCCTTGTTATTTGCCTCCAATATTCAGCGACGTAGATTGCCTTGTTATTTGCCTCCAATATTCAGCGACGTAGATTGCCTTGTTATTTGCATCCAATATTCAGCGACGTAGATTGCCTTGTTATTTGCCTCCAATATTCAGCGACGTAGATTGCCTTGTTATTTGCCTCCAATATTCAGCGACGTAGATTGCCTTGTTATTTGCCTCCAATATTCAGCGACGTGGATTGCCTTGTTATTTGCCTCCAATATTCAGCGACGTAGATTGCCTTGTTATTTGCCTCCAATATTCAGCGACGTAGATTGCCTTGTTATTTGCCTCCACCATGTCGCACCTGTCGCATGTTTTCTGAAGGTTGGGGCAGATCATCAGATGGTCTGGGTCCTGTATTGCGGCACAGTTACATGTGTCATCATCTGTGTATTCCCGTCGTTTCATATTCCTTTGGCATCGTGATACACCAGTTCGGTTTTTTCAGCGACTTCCATGTTGTGTATGGTAGATGATGTCCGGGGGCAGGTTCTTGCCGAAGTTCCATCTCTGGGGCCTGCATCAATTCGTGTCATCTCTGGGGCCTGCATCAATTCATCTCTCGATACGGCGACTTTCAGTGTTTGTCTGTATAAGATGTGTAGATTTTCATAAGCAATGTCTGGATTTGAGTCTTGTGCTCTGTACCTGACGTCCAAACATTGGATGATCGTGCTCCTATTTTTCTCGTTCGATTTCTGCTGCGATACTTCTTCGAACCTCTGGTGGTGCTACGCCAATTATGGGGTATATTTTGTCAATGGGATGGGTTTTATGCAACCTGATACTATCCGACCCGCCTCATTTATTGCTGTATCAACTAGTTTCGCATGGGCAGAGTTTTTCCAGACTGGCTCAGCGTATTCAGCAATACGTAGACTTATAACTAACCTAATACAAATTAAATCGGTTTTTTTATATGGAATACACAACGTGATATACAAAACAATTAATCAAAGGAAATGTGATAACAATTGTGAGACGCATGCACATTTATCTACCTTGTTGAAACAGCAAAGGGACACATTCTAGCATAGGCATTTTAGAAAACAAATGTACCGTATGAACACTTTTATTCACAAAAATTATTTTTTTCTCCCTCTCTCTCCCTTTTCTCTCTTCTCTCTATCTCTGTCTCTCCTTTCTTTCATCTCTCGCTCTCCCTATCCAGCCACTCTCGCTCCGTCTCTCTTTCCCTCTCCCTTTCTTCTCTCTCACACTCTTTTCGCTTTCTGATTCTCTCTCTCTATCTCTCTCATTCACACACTTTATTCCCCTTTTCTCCCTCCTTATCACCCCCACTTTCTACTCCAGCTCTCTCTCTCTCGCTTCTCTGTTTCTCTTTCTCTCCTCACCATAATGCTGTTATTCTTTTCTTCCTAAAGTCCTTAATGTTTAACCAACTGTTCATCTTAATTTTGTAGTTGTCCTAGATAACCACATCTGAGTTCTTTGTTCTTTATAGTAACGAGCCAGCTGTGGCGCCCTGAAGAAGGGAGACCTGAGTACTCCTCTCTAATGTGTAATATTAGATATAATATGGGGACGACGTGGCCGAGTGGTTAAGTGACACGGCTCACAACCCGAAAGTTATGGGTTCGATCCCCTTCACAGCACCGGCCGTTACCCCAGAGGAAGCAAATCCTTAGAAAATGCAGGAGGAAGCAGGCCCTTACAAAGCAATGCAAGCCATATAGTCCTGCTTACAGATGCCCTGGCCGTAGTCACAGCACTAAAAAGCCAGAAAAATACTGAACTTAATGATTTAAGAGCAGTACTCTGTCAACTATGCCAGCAGTCCGCACCAAAAAGAGTAG
The DNA here is from genome assembly GCA_036924085.1 of Ariolimax columbianus. NCBI lineage: Eukaryota > Metazoa > Mollusca > Gastropoda > Stylommatophora > Arionidae > Ariolimax > Ariolimax columbianus. The sequence goes on along the minus strand of JAVGWX010000011.1, from coordinate 8,678,888 downwards.
TGGTACAGTGGGTTCCATCCCACTGTAACATCCAAGGCAACGAGGAGGCAGACAGACTGGCAAAAGAAGGTGCAAGACTAATACAACCAGATACTAGCGTGACATTCGAAGAGTCAAAAAGGCTTATTAGAGCTAGATACAGGACCAAATGGGAAACAGAACATACTGGTTACACCAAAAACGATGCCTATTACCAGTTGAACAGAAGAGAGCAGGTCGTGGTCTTCAGACTTCGCACTGGCCACAATAGACTGAGGTACCACCTATTCAACAAATTGAAGATAGGTGGCACTGACGACTGCTCGTGTGGTACCGGGAAAATGACCGCTGAACATCTGCTGCAAAACCGCCCGACATACGAGGATCAGAGAAAGCAGATGTGGCCATCACCAGTGGCAACACTAGACAAGCTCTATGGCAGTGTCGACAGCCTCAGGATGATCGCTGCTTTTTTCGAAAAAAAATACAGGTTGGCGCCTGACAGCGTACAAAGAAGAAGAAGAAGAAGAAGAAGAAGAAGAAGACCCTTACATAAAATGCATGCTGAAGTCGGATCACGGGGCCTCTAGGCGCAAAATAAAAACTACAGTGCAACGCACACAGCCTGGGGAAATAAGGATAACAAGAAAACAAAATAATGTGTGGTATTCGGTTTCTCTCCAGACTCAGCCAAATAACCACCGCAAGGATCATGGTGTCGCTTCCCACCTCGTTGAACAGGCTACTATAACACAGCCAGTTTCCAGGTGGGGTGGAGACATGTTTAGTATGTTACACCTGCCCGTGACGCGAACTTTGGCACCCACTTATGTTAGGTAGCCACTAGATAGATTGCGCGCCGAGTGACGTTGGCAGAACTACTAGCCGTATAACGAATCCTCCATAATTTGGGTGATCGTTGACCGAGAAGAGCACTGACACTCGACCCCGTATTGCTTCATACGAGCAAACAAGAGCGGTGCTTGATTTAATGGGCGCCTCTGTACAAGAGACATTTGCATGCTTAGTCAAGCCTCGAGGGGTGATCAGTGGCTCAGTGTCCTCGGATCTGAACTTAACCGGTATAATTGAGGACCAGATCGATGTCTACCTGTGCTGCTTTTACTTTGATTCAATTGCGGCTTCAAGGGCCTGAAAATTTCTTGTACGTGTTACCTGTCTTGTTGCAAAACTGCTGCGGCTTCTTCGTCTCTTGGTCCTTAGTATTATTACTATTATTAAATGTTTCTGCTTTCTTCTTCTTCTTCATATTGTTGTTGTTGTTCTTCTTCTTCATTTTCTTCTTTGTCTTCTTCTTTATCGTCTTTTTCATCTTCTTCTTCTACTTCATCATCATCTTCTTTTCTTCTTCTTTTTTCTTTTTATTCATCTTTTTCATCATCTTCTTCTTCGTCCTTTTCTTTATCGGTTTTTTCTTCTTTATCGGTTTTTTCTTCTTCTTTTTCTTCTTCTTCGCCGCATTCTTCTTCATCATTATCTTCTTCTTTTCTTGTTCTTCTATTCTTCTTCTTGGATTCTTCGTCTTTTTCATCTTCTTCAGCATCTTCTTCTTCTTCCTCGTCTTCTTCTTTATCGTCTTTTACATCTTCTTTTTCATCTTCATTATCTTCTTATCATCTTCGTCTTTTCTCCTTCTTCTTTTATTTTTCTTCTTCTATTTCTTTTTTTTCTCTTCACTTCGTTGATCATGCTTGATCTGCTGGCCAGTAGCTAGAAGTCCATAATATATCAGAACCACGTCTTGTCCTTCAGCTGAAAGTGTTTGTTTGTTTATTACGGTTGTAGTCTTGTTTTGATTGAAGAAAATCCTAACCACAAGGTAAGATGAAACGTCTTCTTCTTCTTTTTTTTTCTTTTTCTTTTTACTCTTCTTCGTCTTCTTCAACATCATCTTCTTCTTCTTTGGCGTTCGCCCTGAAAAGGATATTGTTGTTGTTGTTGTTGTTGTTGTTTGATCACAATGCGTAGATTTACTCTTTTGTGCGCACTGAAAAGACGTTAAGGGGTGGGTTTGCAGTAGCTTTCCTCGCATCTCGATCGGGCTGATGAAGGGGACCGGGGTCCTCCATGCGGTTGTGCTATGCTTGACTTCATGTGCGTGCTGCTCACTGCTACGGGAATCACGTCGATCCCACACCTCGTTAGTCACTCTGCCATGAAAACAGCCCGTTTTCAGGGAGACCTACGGGGAAGTCGAGGTGAGTGTCTTGGTGCCGTAGTTTGCAGCGAGACAGCAATATGTGCACCTTTAGGCTCGACACATCCGATTTCAGCTTGCCGTTTTTGGGATCGGGTTTGCCTTTCCTCTTCGATCTCTAATCTCTTAGCCAGCCTGCATGATTGCAGTCTGTTTTCAGGGCCGCCACTTGAAGGCAGAATATGGTCTTGGTTACTGATGGGTTACTGACCCTGACACAGACAGCCGGCTATGAGTCGCTGGCTAGTGTTAGCTCATGAACTGCTACATCTTCGACTCAAAAATTATTGGTCAAGACCCCCCAAAACCACATCCCTGTCAGTCTCCATGGAAACAAGCTATATCACAGCAGTCCGATCAACGAGGTGGGGATGGACACTGTAATCCACATAGTGGTGTGCCTACCGAGTATCCTAGAATTGCACTACGGCTAGTTGACACCAACCCACCTTCTCAAGTGTGCCTCGAAATGTAAGAAGATTCACTGTAACCGGCTTCCAAAACACGTCAACTCAACTCAGCGCGAGTAGCGTCGAGCAACCGCAGTAGCATTATTTTGGTGAATTTACGCTGCGTTCAACCACAGACACATTAATTTTTGGTTATATTAGTGCGAGGGAGACATTTAGATATAGTTCACATACATTACTCTACTTGAGCAGCGTCAACAAGCACTGACCGTGAACAGGACTGCAGTCTGCAGATGCCCTCAGCTGTACACCCCGTGGCCTGGTCTAGCATACAGTTATTTTTAACTAGACACCATTAACGCATAACACCCTAAATGTGCCCAATATATTTTGTCGAAAACCCAAAACTATTATTATTTTCAGGACAATCTTTAACTTTATATTTAATAATCGAACAACACTTAAATCTCATATATAAACAGATAGTATGTGATTATGACAGTATGTGATTAGGACAGTATGTGATTGAGATAGTATGTGATTAGGACAGTATGTGATTAGGACAGTATGTGATTGATTGAGATAGTATGTGATTAGGACAGTATGTGATTGAGATAGTATGTGATTAGGACAGTATGTGATTAGGACAGTATGTGATTAGGACAGTATGTGATTGAGATAGTATGTGATTAGGACAGTATGTGATTGAGATAGTATGTGCTTAGGACAGTATGTGATTGAGATAGTATGTGATTAGGACAGTATGTGATTAGGACAGTATGTGATTGAGATAGTATGTGATTAGGACAGTATGTGATTGAGATAGTATGTGATTAGGACAGTATGTGATTAGGACAGTATGTGATTAGGACAGTATGTGATTAGGACAGTATGTGATTAGGACAGTATGTGATTGAGATAGTATGTGATTGAGATAGTATGTGATTAGGACAGTATGTGATTAGGACAGTATGTGATTAGGACAGTATGTGATTAGGACAGTATGTGATTAGGACAGTATGTGATTAGGACAGTATGTGATTGAGATAGTATGTGATTGAGATAGTATGTGATTAGGACAGTATGTGATTAGGACAGTATGTGATTAGGACAGTATGTGATTGAGATAGTATGTGATTAGGACAGTATGTGATTAGGACAGTATGTGATTAGGACAGTATGTGATTAGGACAGTATGTGATTGAGATAGTATATGATTGAGATAGTATGTGATTAGGACAGTATGTGATTAGGACAGTATGTGATTGAGATAGTATGTGATTAGGACAGTATGTGATTAGGACAGTATGTGATTAGGACAGTATGTGATTGAGATAGTATGTGATTAGGACAGTATGTGATTAGGACAGTATGTGATTAGGACAGTATGTGATTGATTGAGATAGTATGTGATTGAGATAGTATGTGATTAGGACAGTATGTGATTAGGACAGTATGTGATTAGGACAGTATGTGATTAGAACAGTATGTGATTAGGACAGTATGTGATTAGGACAGTATGTGATTAGGACAGTATGTGATTAGGACAGTATGTGATTAGGACAGTATGTGATTAGGACAGTATGTGATTGATTGAGATAGTATGTGATTAGGACAGTATGTGATTGAGATAGTATGTGATTAGGACAGTATGTGATTAGGACAGTATGTGATTAGGACAGTATGTGATTGAGATAGTATGTGATTAGGACAGTATGTGATTGAGATAGTATGTGATTAGGACAGTATGTGATTGAGATAGTATGTGATTGAGATAGTATGTGATTAGGACAGTATGTGATTAGGACAGTATGTGATTAGGACAGTATGTGATTAGGACAGTATGTGATTAGGACAAAGAAGGATCTCCCTGTTTTTTTAAAACATATAGTTCCTGTTTCAAGATTTAGGGTGGGAAGGGTTAAGATACTATTTAAAATTATGCACGAGAGAATTAAACGTACAGTAGACAACGAATTCAGGACGAAGAATTCGGATTTTGTCAGAAAGCGGAACATGAGAAGTAATGTTAAGCTTAATGCCACAAGCGGAAAAAATATAGAAATACAGGCAAACATTTGTGCGTGCTTTATAAACTAAAAAAGGTCCTTGACTGAGTCCAGCGTGAGAAGCTAATTCAATGTCTGGGAAACATAGGTATGGATGTAAAGACATACAAATACTCAGTAATATGTATTGGGAGCCAAAAGCCACTAATATACGCTCATAACGTATATATGTAACAAGAGTACGACATGAATGAGTACTGACCCCTTGTCGGTTTAACATTTACACAGAACCAATTTGTAAACCCAGCTAAGAGAAATGAAAGCACTTATCATCAAGGGAGTATCATTCAATCAATCTCAGATATGTAGATGACACAGTTCTTTGTGGACTTTTCCTTGTGGACTTTTTAATGTGGATTTATTCTTGTAGACTTTAGTAATGGTAGCAAACGCCGTAATGAATTTTTGTTTAAAAAATGTTTCGTTCGTGTTTTGTAACAATAGAGTAAACATTTGTTTGCTCTAGGATCGCCAGGAAAAGAAGATGGAGGATACTAAATGTTGATTATGAAGAATATTATAATATTCGATACCGAATTTGATTAACGGACACCAATAACATCAATCCCCAGTGTTCACTATATATGTTGTTTCTGGTGAGCCCAGCTAACAATTGGACACAGATGGCGTGTCCATGTATTGGGATAAATACCTTACGACACAAAAGGGCCTTTGTCAAGGAAATGTTTACATTGTTTCATTTTGAGGTACGGGAATGGTTCGTTTCGTTGAGATGTCGGGAAAGGTCCATTTCCCTGGGAGATATAGAAGGAGTCTGTTACCCTGAGAAAATGAAGCCAGCGAGAGGGTTGGGAAAGGTGTCTAACATTACTGCCGCATTGTTATTCCCCATGTTTCTCACGTCTGCATTGTTTTGTGGTCTCTTCTGGGCGTCGACTTTGCAGCAGCCGACAGGACGTAAACCATTCTTGCTGGACTCAGGGAGTGTCCTTTACGGGGCACGAATTAGAAGCATGCCAGATTGGCAAACACAAAGCGTCCGGAAGTGTACGCGAGTCCAGCTTCGAAAAGTTGACCCCCACTCAATCAACACCACACCCTCCCCATCACGTGTCCCAGAGGTTTTTCAAATATTTGTAGACGGGTAAACCACTTTCAGCGGATTTTGCTCTACTGGTAATCAGAATACAAGGTACATAAATTTTAAAAAAACTACCGAATAAAAAAAACCTATTGAAATCTAGAGCGCGTCTCTCTCGCTGCTGACTCTGGTTCTCCCTGATAACTTTTAAACCAATTAAAGTGATTCAATGACATTTGACATGGACATACCGTGGTATATGAGAGACATAATCAGCTCATTTGGAATGTTGCAAGTGGTAGTCATTAGTATCAAGACATGCCTGCACACGTCTCTCCATGTTACGGAAGGTATTCATCAACTCACCAGGAGTTACAGACTCAGCTTCCAGCCGAATGTTTTTGCAGTTCCCTGAGATTTCTTGGTTTGTTCAGAAACACTTTCCATTTTAGCATGCCCTATAGGCAGATAACAGGTAGGGTAAGGTCAAGCGACCTAGGAAATGGCACGATCTTCGGAAATGGAAGCAATTTCAGACATGCAAACATTTGAGGTGGGACATGTAGTTCCAACATGCTGAAAATAGCCGGTACGGAGTTCCTCGTCCTCCAACCGGTTCACAGTATGTCCATGGTCATCTGTAGTTGATCGTTGTATGTCCGTGGTTATCTGTAGTTGATCATGGTATGTCCATGGTCATCTGTAGTTGATCATGGTATGTCCATGGTCATCTGTAGTTGATCGTCGTATGTCTGTGGTCATCTGTAGTTGATCATGGTATGTCCATGGTCATCTGTAGTTGTTCGTCGTATGTCCGTGGTCATCTGTAGTTGATCATGGTATGTCCATGGTCATCTGTAGTGATCGTCGTATGTCCGTGGTCATCTGTAGTGGATCATGGTATGTCCGTGGTCATCTGTAGTGGATCATGGTATGTCCATGGTCATCTGTAGTTGATCATGGTATGTCCATGGTCATCTGTAGTTGATCGTCGTATGTCCGTGGTCATCTGTAGTTGATCATGGTATGTCCATGGTCATCTGAAGTTGATCATGGTATGTCCATGGTCATCTGTAGTTGATCGTCGTATGTCCGTGGTCATCTGTAGTTCGATCATGGTATGTCCATGGTCATCTGTTGTTGATCGTCGTATGTCCATGGTCATCTGTAGTTGATCGTCGTATGTCCATGGTCATCTGTAGTTGATTGTCGTATGTCCATGGCCATCTGTAGTTGATCATGGTATGTCCATGGTCATCTGTAGTTGATCGTCGTATATCCGTGGTCATCTGTAGTTGATCATGGTATGTCCATGGTCATCTGTAGTTGATCATGGTATGTCCATGGTCATCTGTAGTTGATCGTCGTATGTCCGTGGTCATCTGTAGTTCGATCATGGTATGTCCATGGTCATCTGTAGTTGATCGTCGTATGTCCATGGTCATCTGTAGTTGATCGTCGTATGTCCGTGGTCATCTGTAGTTCGATCATGGTATGTCCATGGTCATCTGTAGTTGATCGTCGTATGTCCGTGGTCATCTGTAGTTGATCATGGTATGTCCATGGTCATCTGTAGTTGATCGTTGTATGTCCGTGGTCATCTGTAGTTGATCATGGTATGTCCATTGTCATCTGAAGTTGATCATGGTATGTCCATGGTCATCTGTAGTTGATCGTCGTATGTCCGTGGTCATCTGTAGTTCGATCATGGTATGTCCATGGTCATCTGTAGTTGATCGTCGTATGTCCATGGTCGTCTGTAGTTGATCGTCGTATGTCCATGGTCATCTGTAGTTGATTGTCGTATGTCCATGGCCATCTGTAGTTGATCGTCGTATGTCTATGGTCATCTGTAGTTGATCATGGTGTGTCTATGGTCATCTGTAGTTCGATCATGGTATATATATGGTCATCTGTAGTTGTTCATGGTGTGTTATGTCACATTATATTGGATTACGTTCATTGGTTAAAAAGTTGTAATGATAAACCAGGAGCCGGCAGCGAGTGGATCACACACGGGCGCGCACACACTCTCTTGCAACATTTAATATCGTCTTCCTCTTCTTCTTCTTCGTTCATTCTCAATCTCCCTCTTCCAAGACATGAAAAGGGCTTTGCAAGTAGCAGGATGTTGTCCGGATGTAGGAATGTGTTGCGTCATAGTTTACACATTGACTGCGATATTTGCACCTTTTGATCCGACACATCCAACTTCAGCAGGCATTTTTGGGTACCTGATTAGTCTTCCATCTTTGATCCCTTCTCCTTAGCTAGTTTGCTCTGTTGCAGCCTGTTATCCAGAATCACCACTTGGAGGTGTAGAAGGATCTTGACAGCTCTGGTTTGCTGGCCCTGACGCTAGCAGTCAGCTATGGGTTGGTGACCGCTGCAGCTCATGCACTGCTCAGCATCTTGATCTCAACACTCAATATGAGCTCATTATGTTTCTCACACACCAAGCTATGCCTAGGTCAAATGTCAAAACCTGAGTCCGGTAGCGAATATGTCACCCTATATCTTTACGGCATTAGTTCTCATTGCTGGACTGTATTTATAAGGATAATTAATAAAGGCCGCTTTCCAAATAGTCCCCAAGCACCGCACACCACGCTACGTTACATTGCCTGTAAATGTTCTTTTATACTTTATTTTAATCCACTGCACCACCGCAGCCTCGCTTTGTTTTAAATTTATTATTGAGAAATAAAAGCAGCAAAGTTAAGAAACAAAAGTTAAAAAAAACAGGTTTATATAAGACCCGGTCCCGCGTGTCACCATATAGAACTCTTTTGTTTATTTGACAAACGAATACGGGACTTTAGAACATAACCAAGATATATATATATATATATGCGTATGTGTATGCGTGTGTGTCTGTGTGTGTGTGTTGTTTGTAATTCCGTGTTTCTTCAGTGTCTCACCGTCACCATCTATCCATCTTTTTCGTGGTCTGCCTCTTGCTATGCTACCCAGATGTTTGGTATTGTAAATACGAGCAGCTGGTAACTTTGGTTGAATTCTTGCCTTTCAATGTATTCCATGCATGGTGTTGCACCCACCGTCTGTCTGATTACTTAGTTTGGTACTCTGTCCAGCCTTGTGACTCTGGCAGGCTTTTTCAAACTCCTCATTTTGCATACCATGATTTATCTTTCTTGTGCCTTGGTGAGAGCTCGTGTCTGACACTGGCAGCAGAGAGTTCGTATAAAAATACTATTTATATCCGTATCTTTGTCTTCATTGGAATGTATCTGTGTCCAAATTTTCTTCGATCTCCCAAATTACCTGTTTGTACACAATAGGCCATTGGTCTGTGTCTGGACAATAGATCAATCGCCTGTTTATACACAAAAGACCAACTGCCTGTTTGTATACAATAGGGCAATCGACTGTTTGTACACAATAGACCAACTGCATGTTTGTATACATTAGGTCAATCGACTGTTTGTACACAATAGACCAACTGCCTGTTTGTATACAATAGGTAAATCTCCTGTTTGTACACAATAAACCAACCGCCGGTATGTATACAGTAGGTCAATCGACTGTTTGTACACAATAGACCAACTGCCTGTTTGTATACAATAGGTAAATCGCCTGTTTGTACACAATAAACCAACCGCCTGTTTGTATACAGTAGGTCAATCGACTGTTTTTATACGATAGACCAATCGTATGTTTCTTCACAATAGGTCAATCGTCTGCTTCTACACAATATGTTAATCGCCTATTTGTATACAATAGGCCAATCCCATGTTTGTCTGCAAAATCGATTAAAAGTTAATACTGAGGTCTTCTATGCACCCAATGGTGAAAGTGGGTCGGCTGTGATGAAGAAGTTAACTACATTGATGAGGAACGGCTAGTTGAGAGGCTAGGATGTCGGCCTTCTGATCACACGGTCATGCGTTCAATACCTTGGCAAAGCATTTATTTGTTTATTGGCTGTTGTTGTTGTTGTTGTTGTGAAAGTCACTCGCACTGAGTTAATTCAACTCTTGTCGGGCTTTTTTCTGTAGCGTGTTACAGTGGTTCCTACAGATTCCGAGGCGTACTTTAGACGGCACGGAGCGTACAGCCTAGTCGACAATGAGCTGGCTTGCTTGACTGGGATTACAGCATGACAGAGTTCGAAATCACGGCCGAACAGAGACAAATCCGGGAAAGGTTCGTGTTTGGTACGACCGCTCCTCCAGTCGACCGCTCCTCCAGTCGACCGCTCCTCCAGTCGACCCAGCTGTAAATAGGTACATGACGTATGAGTTGAGGAAGGTAAAAACAGCAGGAAAGGGAACTGTCCACCCAACCCCACTTGGACTACGGCTTAGCACATGAAGGGTTATCTTCATCCCTGACGGCAATTGTGTCATGGGACTGACCTTTCCCTTTACTTAGACAACAGTGTCGGCATACTCCATTTCAAATATATCCAAAAGACCTCTATACCCCTAGAGGGATAGAAGAGGGGCGACTAAGTGAAGTGACATAGTTGAGACGGTGAACCTCCTGGCTGTAGTGCAATGTGAAACTCCCCAAGGAATCTCACCACTACGACAATTACAATGTAAATCCTGACCTTGTTGGTCAGTCTACATTGCGCAGCCTGTTTCCGGGCACTTGGCGGGGGCGTAAGATGGGGGTCTTGACCGGTAGGTTTCACCTTACCCTGATGTTACTCTGAGCTCCTCTTTAATCAAATGTAAAATATCATCCTAGCCTGTACAGGACGGGGGGACTGCAAGCGACCGTTACACCCTTATAAAACTCTCGGAACATGGAATTCTCATGAAAAGAGAAAGACAGATACACCCAAAACTTGTCGGACAAGCAAATGTGAGAAGATTAACTGATTACACCTGGAGAGAGACTGACAGAGCAACCCAGGACTGGGGACTGAAAACGGGCTGTTTTCATGGCAGCCTGGCTAGCGAGGTGAGGGATCGACGTGATCCCTGTTGTAGTGAGCGACACGCAGATGAAGTCAAGTATAGCACAACCGCCTGGCGGAAACCGGTCCACCTTCACCAGCACGCTCGGGATGTGAGGAAAGCTACTGCAACGCGCCACTAAACGTTCTTGTCAGGGCACACAAAAAAGTAGACCTACTCATTGTGAGCACTGGAAACAACAACAACAACAACAACAACTGTAATAATAGTTGTTAGTTCAGTTAATCAGTCCGATATTTTCTCTATAACAGTGAGTTTCCCTTTAAAAACGAGCGATAACAATCGCGCAGACAAATTCATGTTTTTAGCACTCTTAAAACAAATCCAACAGACAGCAACAATAAAAGTGAAATAAAATATAACGCGGATTCGAACCGTCTACCTTTGCAATTATAATTGGAGAGTCAACATTCTGTCACACCCTGCCGTGTGTGGTTTCTCCCTTCTCTGTTTTTAACGTGTTCCTCAAACAAACAAAAGGGACCTCGCTCCATTTTTGGAAGTCCAGAAAGCGCGTGACATTTGTTAAGTAAAGATAGGTAAGCTATGCTGGGGATGTACATAATCTGTACACTAGGCCTACCTTACGTGAGGCCAGTTATGCGTATGTGACAAGTGCGTTTAACGCGGTGTTGGGCAATGTCGGCATTACTTACAAAGTAGTTTCTGTATTATTGTATCGATATATATAAAAACTGGTCACTATAGCAGACAGGTAAGACGATTACCTATCAAGAAACGAGAGCGGAAAATAGTTGGAACTCTAATTTCGGCAGTTTCAAGCGTTCCCTAGTCTCAGGTGAGAGACGAAATCGTGCGTCTAGTCCCAACGGAGATGAATGATAAACTTGGGTTGTCCTGGGAGCAAGATGTGGAGACAAATTTAACACTTAGCAGGTGAAAATGAAAAAAAAAAATTTTTAATGTCTGGATGCAAATTGAAACTAAATTAAATTCCTACCAAGAAGTGACCGGCATAAAGTTTATAAGTAGTAGTAGTATATTTATATATATATATATATGTATGTATGTATGTATGTATGTATGTATGTATGTGTGTGTGTGTGTGTGCGTGTGTGTGTATATATTTCTCAAGACTATCATTGTTTGGACGATTATTTCATGTCGCTATCTTCTAATACATCAGCAAATGTGGAACATTATGAAATATATGGGCTTCCCAAAGCATCGGTTCAACTAATAGAAACCATCTACAGGGGCAGCAAACAGCCATCAGAATACATGATGAAACCTCAGATTGGTTTGAGATGCACAATTTCTACAGACTTCGATCCTTTCACAATAGGAGGAAAGGTGATACAGGAAATACGATATGCCGATGACACATATTTACTCTCGAACCGCGCCAAGGGCCTGGAACAAATAATTACATCAGTCCAGAAACACAGTGAAGCCCAGAATCTCTACCTGAATACACAAATACAATTGAATATTGACAACTAACAAGACACAAATCCAACCTAAAATGAGATCGCTGGCGAAGAGATAGAAAATGTTTCACATTTTGAACACATGGGATCAATACTGAACAACAATGGAGACTGTACAAAAGAAGTAAGAAGACGACTGACTATGGCAATGCAGAAGTAAAGGAGTATGCAGAACCTATGGCATAATACATACAACTAAAACTAAAGATCCTAAGAATATGCATTTGTTCTTTGGCATTCTATAGGAGTGAAACACGGGCGATTACAAAAGCAATAAGATCGGTGCATTTGAAACACAGTGTTACATAAGAGTCCTGAAAATCCGGTGGACTACGAAAGAAACAAAACAAATCTATCCAGCAAGACCTGAATGTAGAGGAGAATTGGCTAAATGATGTAATGACCCGAAAACTGAGGTTTTTTGGACACGTCAAACGACACACCGGACTGGAGAGAGCGGTAATGGAAGGCATGGTCACTGGAAAGAAAGCATGGGTTCGACCGAGAAGACCATGGACTCAAGACATCAAGGAGACGCTGGATTTGTGCTTGCAGCAGGCCGGAAGACTGGCGGAAGACAGTTTCCCACAGACAGGCTGTCACGAGAGCGACGTTCTGCAAAGGACATGCTACATGATGATGACCTGCTTATTTCCGTTACTAGTTTTGAAAAAATAATAATATAGTGTAAAACTTATGAGGGAATTGCCCCCAAGATATAGGTCAGCCACCGCATACCCCTATTGCATATCTTCTGGTTCTCAGTGTAGCTTGTCTGTTATATCCGCAGTATCCTACTCTGTAATGTGAACCTTATGTCTAGTTTCTCACACGTATCTCGGCAGTTACCTACTGCTGTAATGTGAACCTTATGTCTAGTTTCTCCCACGTATCTCGGCAGTTACTTAATGCTGTAATGTGAACCTTATGT